>JAABOM020091734.1:0-28497 GCA_011800125.2 Solanum clarkiae | reverse complement strand
CTTACCCTAGATCCTGAGGTAGTAGTATGAGGGGCTTGGGCCATTTGATTAACTTAGTTGGCCACAAATTGGTCAAGCACAGTGAGAGCATCCCGGAGCTCACCATTGGTAGGTTTCTCCTAGGGAGTTTGGGCCCTTCTCCTCGAGTATTTGACATGATCTAGCATAACAAAGACAATCATTAGGGGGAAAACTTTCCATACCTCATTAGCACGAATAGGAACATGAAGAAGGGAAACATTTCCTAAAACGTCTCATAGCCTCCTATTCATAGTCATGGAGAGCTTCACAACCATGAATAGGACTCTAATCGATGCGATGTGTTGGACACCGAGAATCTATCAACTTAGTGCTCTAATACGAAGTTAGTCACGACCCAAGCCTATGGCCTAGATGTGATATGACAAATGGGGAACCCAAAGGAAACCCAAACAGGCCTCTTAACTTACACATCATTGGCTGAGGAAGCATATAAAAGACATGAAGAGTAAGAATAAGGGGAAAGAGCTAAGGGCAAAAGCTTGCATAACATCATAATCAAGATACAAGAGTCAAATTTATATCATAGATACATAATATGTCCATCAAAAACCTCTAATACTTGGATAAGAGCGGGGGCCAAGACAAAGCATTCGGCCTGACCCTCATAGTCTATGGCCAAGACAAAGCAACCGAGCTCACCCTCATAGTCAAAATAGATAATAAAGAAGAATGTCTCAATACGTAATAAGAGCAACATTAACCAAGGTCCCCTAAGTAGAGGACTCACCGACAAGCTTGAGTAGTACCGATCTAGCCACATAGAGGATGTGGATGATCAGTTTGGGCATAACAAAAATTCACACTTGTCATAGTTGGCATACAATTTCTCCTCTCTCAAACGTTTCAACATAACCCTCAAATGCTCCATATGCTCCTCCCTACTATGTGAATAGATCAAAATATTATCAACGAAGACCACAACAAAGAAATCAATGTAAGGTTTGAAGACCCTATTCATTAGGTCCATGAAGATGGCTGGTGCATTGGTTAATCCAAACGACATCACAACAAACTCATAATGCCCATATCATGTTCGGAAAGCCGTCTTGGGAATATGACACTCCCTCTCCCTCACTTAATGATACCCGGACCGAAGATTAATGTTAGAAAAAAAGCTAGCCCCTTGCAATTGGTCAAATAAATCATCAATCCTTTGAAGAGTATATCAATTCTTGATGGTGACCCTATTGAGTTGCCGGTAGTCAATGCATATCCTAAGTGACCCATCCTTCTTCTTCATAAAAAACACCGGAGCATCCCAAGGTGATTGCCTAGGCCTAATAAATTTTTCTCCAACTAATCTTTCAATTCTTCCTTTAACTCTTTCAACTCCGCTGGGGCCATACGGTAAGGGGGAATAGAAATGGGTTGAGTATTGAGAAGGAGATCTATGACAAAATCTATCTCCCATTCGGGAGGTACACCGGGAAGGTCATTTGGGAAGACATCAAAAAATTCATTTACAATCAGAACTAACTCTATGGGAGGGACTTTGGACTCCACATCTCTAACCCTCACAAGATCATAAAGACACCCCTTAGGGATAGACTCATGGGCTTTAATGCAAGAAATGAATCTATCCTTGACCACCACATCTTGACTTTCCCACTAAAGGACGGGTTCATTTGGAAATTTGGAATTTGACCCTACGGGTGCTACAATCAATAGAAGCATAGTAGGCATACAACCAATCCATCGCAAGATTGACATCAAAATCCACCATGTCTAATTCAAAAAGATCACAAGGCAACAACTTATGTAAAATGCAAATAGGACAACTTCTATAAACTTTCCTAGCAAAAATAGAGGCACCAATAGGAGTAGACACTTCATATGACTCATCTAAAATCTCAAGTCAAAATGAATTTTTTTAGCAACAAAGGGGGGCACAAAAGAAAGAGTGCACCCGGATCAATCAAAACATATACATCAGAGTCAAAGATTTTCAACATATCGATAAAAACATTGGGAACCTCACCGACCCCTTGACTCTTATGAATAACATAAAACCGATTGTGCCTTGGGTACCACCTTGAGGACCACCTCTACCCAATGGAATCGTATTTCCACTCTTTTCTTTTCCACGATATCTTGGACAATCTATCTTCTTGTGACAAAGCTCCTTACATTCATAGCATGCATTAGAACCCTTCAAACATGGGAACCTATGACCCTCTCTACATTTAATACACACATCATTAGGACCCACACTACCAACACCTTGAGGCCTAGGGAGGTCATTGGGAAACCCCTTATTAGTAGCATGATAACACCCTTGGCCTTGATGGAACCTGCCACCCTTTGGAACTTACCCCTAAGATGGGCCCTATTTGCCTCATGCTCCCTTCTCTTCATCAATTTCTCCTCTTCTATTTGCTCGGCATAGGTCATCAATCAATTCAAGTCTATGTCAATAATTAACATGGCGGACCGACATTCTTCACTCACCAAGTTGGAGACCTCCATCATGAAATTATTCATCCTAAATCTAGGATCGGCCACCTAATGAAGAACATACATTAAAGTTGATTAATCTTGAGGGCATACTCCCTTACAGTCATAGCACCTTGTTTCAAGTTCATAAACTCCACCAAATTGCTTCCCTAAGCTCAAGAGGGAAAAACCAATTCAGGAAAGCCAATTTGAACTCCTCCCAAAGCACCACATTACCAATTTCATTCTTACCCTTCCATTGATCATACCATATTTGGGATACCCCTTTGAGTTGGTATGCCGCCAACTCCACCTTTTCATTCTGCCTAACACCCATGATATTGAAAATTTTGTAGACCTCATTGATGAACTCCTATGGATCTTCATACACCTTTGACCCATAGAAAACTAGAGGATTCATCCTCATAAAGTCCCTTACCCTAGATCCTGAGGTAGTAGTATGAGGGGCTTGGGCCATTTGATTAACTTAGTTGGCCACAAATTGGTCAAGTATAGTGAGAGCATCCCGGAGCTCACCATTGGTAGGTTTCTCCTGGGGAGTTTGGGCCCTTCTTCCTCGAGTATTTGACATGATCTAGTATAACAAAGACAATCATTAGGGGGAAAACTTTCCATACCTTATTAGCACGAATAGGAACATGCAGAAGGGAAACATTTCCTAAAACGTCTCATAGCCTCCTATTCATAGTCATGGAGAGCTTCACAACCATGAATAGGATTCTAATCGATATGGTGTGTTGGAAACCGAGAATCTATCAACTTAGTGCTCTAATACAAAGTTAGTCACGACCCAAGCCTATGGCCTAGATGTGATATGACAAATGGGGAACCCAAAGGAAACCCAAACAGGCCTCTTAACTTGCACATCATTGGCTGAGGAAGCATATAAAAGACATAAAGAGTAAGAATAAGGGGAAAGAGCTAAGGGCAAAAGCTTGCATAACATCATAATCAAGATACAGGAGTCAAATTTATATCATAGATACATAATATGTCCATCAAACACCTCTAATACTTGGATAAGAGCGGGGGCCAAGACAAAGCAACCGGGCTCACCCTCATAGTCTATGGCCAAGACAAAGCAACCGGGCTCACTCTCATAGTCAAAATAGATAATAAAGAAGAATGTCTCAATACATAATAAGAGCAACATTAACCAAGGTCCCCTAAGTAGAGAACTCACCGACAAGCTTGAGTAGTACCGATCTAGCCACATGGAGGATGAGGATGATCAGCTTGGGCATAATAAAAATTTACACTTGTCATAGTTGGCATACAGTTTCTCAAACGTTTCAACATAACCCTCAAATGCTCCACATGCTCCTCCCTACTATGTGAATAGATCAAAATATTATCAATGAAGACCACAACAAAGAAATCAAGGTAAGGTTTGAAGACCCGATTCATTAGGTCCATGAAGATGGCCGGTGCATTGGTTAATCTAAACGACATCACAACAAACTCATAATGCCCATATCATGTTCGGAAAGCCGTCTTGGGAATATGACACTCCCTCTCCCTCACTTTATGATACCCGAACTGAAGATCAATCTTAGAGAAAAAGCTAGCCCCTTGCAATTGGTCAAACAAATCATCAATCATTGGCAGAGGATATCTATTCTTTATGGTAACCCTATTGAGTTTTTGGAGGTCAATGCACATTCTAAGTGAGCCATCCTTATTCTTCACAAACACCACCGGAACATCCTAAGGTGATTGACTAAGCCTAATAAAACCCTTCTCCAACAAATCTTTCAATTGTTCCTTTAACTCCTTCAACTCCGACGGGGCCATACAATAAGGGGGAGTAGAAATTGGTTGAGCATTGAGAAGGGATTGGGAAGACACTGATAGGGTAATTTAGGAAGACATCAAGAAATTTATTTACAATTGGAACCGACTCTATGGAAGAAACTTATTTACAATCAGAGGATTCATCCTCATGAAGTCCTTTACCCTAGCTCCTGGGGTAGTAATATGAGGGGCTTGGGCCCTTCGATTGACTTGGTTGGCGACAACTCGGGAAAGTATAGTAAGAGCATCCCGGAGCTCACCATTGGTTGGTTGCTCCTCGGGAGTTTGGGCCCTTCTTGGTCGAGTGTTTGGTATGATATAGCATAGCAAACAACAATCATTAGCGAGAAAACTTACCACAAGCATGACTTAGAACATGAAGAAGGGAAACATTTCCTAAAACGTCTCATAGCCTCCTATCATAGACATAGAGTGCTTCACAACCATGAATAGGACTCTAATTGATGCAATGTATTGGACTCCGAGGATGTATCAACTTAGTGCTCTGATAAAATTTTTTTCACGAACTAAGCCTAGGGCCTAGATGTGACAAGAAGAATGGGGAATCCGAAGGAACCCCAAACAAGCCTCTTAACTTATCGTTACACAACATCGGTCAAAAAAACATATAAAAGACATAAAGAGTAATACTAGGGGCAAAAGGCTTGCATAACATCATAATCAAGAGACAAGAGTCAAACACATATCAATAGATACATAATGTGTCCAACAAACATATCTAATACTTAGATAAGAGCGGGGGCCAAGACAAAGCAACCGACCTTACCCTCATAGTCAAAAAAGGCAATAAAGAAGAATGTCTCAATAAATAATAAGAGCAATATAGACCAAGGTCCCCGAAGTGGATGACTCACCAACAAGATTGAGTAGTACTGATCTATCCATGTGGCACCAGTTCCTACATGGTGATATCATGTAGGCAAAAGTATGCATTAGTATATTTGAATGTACTAAGTAATTACGATGCAATGTAACAATGGATAAACATCATAATCAAAACGCATAACAATAGACAATAGGCGTAATATAACAATATGGTATGTATGATCAATGCATAAGTGAAACATGCTCAAGAAACTCATGCTCAGATAAAATATCATACGTGTAGAAGAGACCAAGCTTGATTTCCAGCATACAAACCCTTTGGTGGGTTAGTGATGATTTGACGCATCATCCTGGTGTGTGAAGTACAAACCCCTCATCTAGGTTGGTGGAAATCTCAACTACCACCCTGGTGTTTGAGATTCTAACCCCTCAACTAGGCTATCTGAACACTTAGTCCCCTCGTATTGGGCATGGTCCAATGTAACACTCCATATAGATTATATCATATGCATAAGATCATTTCATCATCATAATGTTAATCATATCATATTTCATGCTTTGGACCGTCAATTCTTCAAGAAACCACATCTGGATATTTTATCAAACACTTAGGGTGTGTAATGCTAGTATAAAACCATGAAATATAGAGATGAAATCATACAAGAAAATCTATTGTAAAACCATCAAGCAAAAACTCTCAATGTCCACAAACTATATACATCAAAATTCCTCATCCAATTTTATAATAGATCCAAGCTTTATAGCTCAACATTACAAAATAACCACAACTTTACATAGCTTTAATATAGTTCATAAACATCCTCATACTAGTAAATCCGATTGAAAAATCAACTTTAAATCATACAAATTGAGTAAAAAGAGGTTAGAGCACCATGGTTTGAAGGACACAATGGTTAAAACCTACATACCTTAACTTTGAGGAAGCTCTTAATGAAGATTGAAAATGGAGGCTTAAAGCTTGAAAGAAATCCTTAGTTCCAGATGAGGGTTTTGAGACTTGAATTTGGTAGTGAAAAATATGGCTAAATGATTGAGAGGATATTGGAAAATGTTTAGGATGATATAAGGGTGAAATATGACTAAGTATAAGTAAAAACACATTTAGAAACAACTAGGCCCAAAACCCAAAAGCCCTGGACCGAGATAAAAATCACTGGCAACTAAATACACAGGTTCGCGTTTGGTCTGCGACACAAACCTGTTACGGAGGCAAAATTTATACATGTCCATGATAGTTGTGTGTCGTGGCACTATCACGAATCGATTCTAGGTAAGAAAATTTACGAAAAATAAAATTGCTAGTCATTTGCTATTAAATTGGAGTTAGACCATTTCCCCATAATTGTGACCCCCTGAACAAGAATATGAAGTCAAATTTTTGATATCATGCACAAATTTTGAATTATATGGAACTTAAAATTTTGGGCATTTCGAGGCACATTTTTGGGCACTTTTTTTGGGTCGTTTCATGAAGTCTCTTACCCTAGATGACTGTGTAGTAGGATGAGGGGCTTGGGCCCCTTGGTTGTCTTGGTTAGCCATAACTTGTGCAAGCAAAGTGAGAGCATCCCGAAGCTCTCCATTAGCCGGTTGCTCCTCTGGTATGCGGGAGTCTTCTTCATCTCGTGTTAGGCATAATCTAGAATAGCAAAGTACAATCGTAAGAGGGAAAACCTTACCTTAACTTCTATAGCATGACATAGAGTAAGAAGAAGGGAAACATTTCCTAAATGCCTCATACTCTAGCTCATAGTTGTGGTGCATAACATGATCATGAACAAGACTCTAATTGACGTGGGTTGTTGGATGTCAAGGAACTAACAATCTATTGCTCTGATATAAAGTTTGTCATAACCCAAGCCTAGAGCCTAGACATGACACGACACATGAGGAACCTGAAGGGACTCTAAGCAAGCCTCTTACAATATCATTACACATCATTGGTCACGGAAGTAAGTAAATGACATAATAGATTAGAATTAAGGGAAAAGGTACTAAGGGGAAATCTCATAACATAAATATCAAAACAAGAGAGTCAAGGATCATAGCATGATACATAACATGTCCAACAACACCTTATAACCTAGATACTTAGTGGGCACCAAGATAAGCAACCAAACTTACACTCATAATCAATATATACATAAAAGAAAGATAGTCTTAGAACATAGTATTAGATCATAAACATCAGCCCCAAAATGGAGGACTCACCAAAGAGCTTGAGAGAAGTCATACTAGCCACGTGAAGGAGGATAATCAAGTGAGGCTCCGGTTCCTACATGGTAACATCATGTAGGCATAGAGTATGCATTAGTACATTTGAATATACTAAGTATGTAGGATGCAATGCAACAAGTGATAAGCACCATAAGCAAAATGCATAACATAGGCAATGCATAAGCATATAGAAATATGGCATGTGTGAATGATGATTGAAGTAAAATCATGTTTATATAGAACATAATACATGTGTAAGGAAAGACTATTATTAGTGCATATCCAAGGCGTACCACCCCCTTGGAGAGGCTAATGAGGTACGAACCCCTCAATAGGTTGATCAAGTATAAACCCCCCAACATAGTTGATGAGGTACAAAGCCCCTAATATGGTTGATGGAGTACAAACCCCCAACATGGTTATCAAGGTATAAACCCTTAGACATGGTTGCACGGGCCCACCACCTCCCGAGCGAGGCGATCGAGGTACAAACCCCTCAACAAGGTTACTCGGGCCTACCACTCCCCGAGTCAGCCATGGTCAATTCACAGCACTATAGAGATAATATCATATACATAATTGCCTTTCATCATCATAAAGCCATTCAATTCATAAGACATGTATTAAACCTTCAATTCCTCAATAAATCATAACCCGAATATTTTATCGAATATTTGGTGGGTGTGTAGTGCTAGTGTAAAACCATGCATTTTAAGAGCGGAATCATGCTAAAAAATTCAATGTAAAACCATTAATAGATACTTGGTAACACTCTCATGAAATATACAATAAAATATTTCATCAAACCTTACAATAGATCTTAGATTCATAGCTCAAAACATGCTAAAATAATAACCATTCTAAAGCCCAACATTGTGTGCTGTGAAATTCATAATAGATAAGATCCATGAGTAAATCTACTTTAAATCATGCAATATTAGGTAAAAGAAAGTTTTGCTATCATGGGTGAAGGAAACCATGAAAAAACTCACATACCTTGACTTTTGAGAATCCTTGAAGAAGATTGGATATGAAGACTTGAAGATTGAACTATAACCTTAAGATCCAGATGAGTTTTGAGACTTGAATTTAGGAGTGAAATATTTGGCACTGTCTTTGAGTGAGTATTGGGGAATGTTTTGAATGATATGAGGGTTGAATAAGACTAAGTATATGCATGTTTATGCATTAGAACACTTAGGGCTAAGACCCAAAAGTCTTGGACCAACATAGCAAATTGGCCACAAAAATACAGAGAAGCGCGACCTTGGTCCGTCGCGCCAGGGGCGTTGATCGTGTTCGAAAATTGCATTTTTGCAATTTTCAAATTTTGCTAGAGTTGCTCTTAAATCGGGTTTAGACCAATTATCCACTCAGTTTGACCTTGTGAATAAGAATATGAAGTTAGATTTTCGATATCACGCACGAATTTTGAGATATATGAAAATTACGATTTTGGACACTTTAGAAACATATTTTTGGGAACTTTTTAGGATTGTTTCAGTAGGCCCAAACCAAGTTGGGTGGTTTGTACCTCAATTTCCTCACTGGGGAGGTAATAGGCCTGTGCAACCATGTTAGGGGGTTTGTACGTCGATCGCCTCGCTCGGGGGTGGTAAGCCTGTGCAACCGCGTTGGGGGGTTTGTACCTGTCACGCCCCAAGTCCCGTTAGGGCAGACTGGCACCCATTGCCGATAAGGCTCGGGAGAACAAACCTGTACTTATGGACTTTCTATACATTTTGTAAAGAATTTCTATATTTAACATGTCTTTATGCAAGTAAACAGTGATACAAACCAAAAGGAAATGCATGTGACTAGGCCATTGGGGCCATGGTGTCGAAAGTACGAGATGTGACCACACTTTAATTTACATAGTCTACGAAGACTCTAGATAAGTAAAAGTATCTGATAAGGGTCGGGACAGGCCCCACCTCGATTAACTGTACAACACAAACATATAAGGTTTATACACACTCAACCTCCGAAACAGCCTGAGCTTGGTAACAACCACTGGATGTCCTGTACTCTACTGGGGAGATCTACTTGCACCTGTACCTGCAGCATAAAATGCAGGTCCCCCGTAAGGGATGTCAGTACGAGAATATGTACTGAGTATGTAAGGCATGAAATACTGTATATGAAGTAACAACTTCAAATGAAACTATGCACTGGTGTGGAATAAGAGGCCACCTTTAGATATACTTTGGAATCATGTACTTTATATTCTTTATATTACTTTACCTTTACTGTATAATTTGTGCATATAATGTACTATAAATGACCAGCCGATTAGTAGTATAACTGTATCAGGTTCTTCCCTGCATAGGTTCTTCCTTAACCCCTCGGGCTACCACCCATGATAGGATCATCCCTGGCTAGGTGATTCTTCCACCCCACGGGCTACCACCCATCCATAAAAAGCTATATAATTAATCTTCAAATTAATTTTGAGATGATCCTTTTGGTTGTCATAATATTGGAGCTTTAGGACTGTATATGCAACATATGACATGAAAATAATCATACAAGACAATATGACAATGAAAAGAGTATGTTACATATGCAATGAATTGCATATGAAATGAAACGACTCATGAACTTTCTTTAGCAACAAGAACTCATGTACTTCGTACCCACGTATTCATATAGATTTGAAGGTAACTGAATATAGGAGCATATGAACATGTGAAAGAGTAGAGACATGGATGTTTGTCAGATTGGAGTAGGTAAATGCTTTTACTTACCGAGGGATCTATGTTTCATGCCAAATGATACGAAATCAAGTACGCTTACATACCTCGTTGTATGACCTCGTTACTACTTGGGAGTGGCTGATTTTCCCTCAAATATTAATCTATAGCATATTAGGCAATAATACTAGTACTAGCAGTAACACAACACTTCTAGGCAGTCCAATACCATAAAAACTAACATCCGGACAACAAGCTTTTAATTAGCGACGCAAAGTCATTTCTTCAACCCTTTTCACTTATAATTGTATTTTCTAAGAACCATTATTATGTACATATCATATACATATTATTTTAGAATCTTAACAGTCTCACAATAGCCCACAAGACACAACACATGACAATTCTCTACAACAGATAAACAAGTGGCATAACGTTACATCCTTTCTCCATACTTCGACGACAACAATCCCAAATCTGTCCCAACTTTAACAAATGTATTCTCAAAACATCTATACAATAAAAGAGCCTTAGAACAGTCTTATAATAGTACCAAAGCAGTCATGAAGGTCGTGGCAATAGCCTTCCCTCCAATAGCCTACAAGTTCCTGTGAGGAACACAATTGAGATATCATATAAGGACTTACTTTTGTGAACTGTAAAAGTGGTAAAACAGGATGGATACATTACTATCAACCCAACCTTTGTTAGATACATAAGTATTAATATATAATACAAATAACCAAGAAGAGAAGAACCTCTTAAATAACAAGAAAAGTTCACAACAATCCTTAGGACACAAGCTGTCCAGAATTTCCAGCATATATCTAACCAACATAGTAGCATGTAGTTCTTCTTTTTCATGAAGAAACCTTAATAAACATACAACTATAATAACTTAACTTTACCTTCAAGGTTGATATCCTCCTTAAAAACCCTAAAAGTTTAGTTTGGATGCTTCATAAAGTCAAGAAAAGTTGAGAGAAAACTTTGGACAGAAATCTGATTTTTTGTGTGTAAGTGGAAATGACTTATGGAAACTCTTTTGAAACCTTCTTATATAATCACTTTTGGCCGACCTTCTTTTTCTGTTTACGACACACATTGACACCTATTAATAAACTTGTTATTCAGCATGTTATCCCTTATATGTGGGCCTAAATGGGTCTCCAACGTAATGGATCTCTTGCCGCCCATTTTTCAGCTTTCTTCTTAATTGATTTGGGCCTAATTTAACAAAGACTTTGTGACATCTTTGGGCCCATTTTAATATCCTTATTGGACTGGACATATAGTCCATTTATTACGCCAAATGTTGGGCTAAAGTTACACCCTTAATATGGACTTTATTCATGATCAGACGTGGACAAATGCGACCTCGAGCCTCGACTCTGTTTAACTAGAAAATTTACGCTAAGCAAGTAGGTGACTCACCTGCTAGCTTATAAAGTCCTACAAGCACCTCAATCTCTCACTTTGTGTAGGGTCATAATATCTTCAGTTTAACTTAAGACATGTATACACTCGACCCTCTTAAGAGTTAGACGCACATATCACCCATTAACACGAGATTCAAGCACTTTTAAGAATCGGTGCTAATTTGACCAAACCATATCATGTTTCATTTACATGGTATTAGTACATATAAAAATGTTTGGTGTTACATCCTCATCTCCTTAGGAACATTCGTCGTCGAATGTTATCACAATTACATAGCATAACCAAGTTCAATGCAATAAACATTCAAACACACGTACCTATTAAGGCTCCCTATTCTGGACGTTGGACTTCCTATTCAGCTTCAAATAAATAAGGGTATTTTGATTTCATTGCATCCTCGGCCTCCCATGTTATCTCTTTTACTTGTTGGTTTCTCCAAAGTACCTTTACTGAAGCTATTTCTTTATTCCTTAGCTTCTTAACTTGACGATCTAAAATAGCAATAGGTACCTCTTCATAGGTGAGATCTTCTGTAACCTGCACATCGTCAATAGGAGTGATACGAGATGGGTCACCTATGTATCTTCAAAGTATTGATACATGGAAAACTGAATAAACTATTGAAAGCTCTTGGGATAGCTCTAGCTCATATGCAACCTGCCTAATCTTCTTAAAATCTTATAAGGGCCTATGTAACATGGGCTTAGTTTTCCTTTTTACCGAACTTCATAACATATTTTATTGGAGACACCTTTAAAAATACCCAATCTCCTATTGAAAATTCTAGCCCTTTCCTCCTAACATCCACATATGATTTGTGATGACTTTGGGCTGTTTGTAGCCGCTGATGTATTGCCTTAACCTTTTCCATCGCTTGGTGTACTAGATCTAGCCCAAGTAAGGTAGTTTCACCCACTTCAAACCATCCAATTGCAGACCTACACTTTCTCCCGTACAAAGCTTCATAAGGTGCCATCTTGATACTTGAATTGTAGCTATTATTATAGGCAAACTCAATAAGTGGCAAATGGTCCACCCAACTACCTTTAATGTCCAATGCACAAGCTCGCAACATATCTTCAAGTGTTTGAATGGTGCGTTCTGCTTGACCGTCTGTTTGAGGGTGGAACGTTGTGCTCAAATTCACTTGTGTTCCTAAACTCTTTTGGAAGGACTTCCAAAACTTTGTAGTGAATTGAGCTCCCCAGTCAGATATAATGGATATTGGGACTCCCTGTAGCCTAACTATCTCCTTGAGGTATAGCTTGGCATATTCTTCTGTTGTATAATTGCTCCTTACTGGCACGAAATGTGTTGACTTTGTGAGTCTATCAACTATTACCCATATGGAGTCAAACTTCTGAAATGAGCGATGCAAACCGGTAAAAAAATCCATATTGATCATATCCCACATCCATGTTGGAAGTTCTATACACTGCCTATAACCTCCTGGCTTTTGGTATTCTATTTTCACCTGTTGTCAATTTGGACATTGACCCACAAATTCTACAAGGTCCTTTTCCATGCCTCCCCACCAAAACATTCCCTTCAGGTCATGGTACATCTTAGTTGATCCTGGATGAATAGAATATCAGGAATGATGGGATTCTTCCATTATACTCTTTCTTAATCCATTAATATTAGCCACATATAATCTATTTCGCAGTATAGTACTCCATTTTGTGTAAGTTCAAAGCCCTTCACTATACCTTGACTCACCTTTTCCTTAAGCTTTTGGAGAGCAGGATACTTGAACTGTTTTTCCTTCATTTCCATTACCAATGAAGACATCCTGCATTATGTACAATAACCCATTCCTTTGGAGTTTCAAGAAGGCGAACTCCCAAATTTGATAATTGACGTAGATCCTTAGCCACCCCTTGACTAACCATAGCCTAATCACCAGTAGTCATAACTGCCTCATGACTCAGAGCATCAGCTACCATATTTGCCTTCCCCAGATGGTATAGTATATCAATATCATAATCTTTTATCAGCTCCAGCCATCTTCGTTGTCTCAAATTTAGATCCTTCAGCTTAAAAATGTACTACAGGATCTTATGATCAGTATATATATCAATGTGAACCCTATACAAATAGTGACGCCATATTTTCAAAGAAAATACAACCACTGCTAGCTCAAGATCATGGGTTAGGTAGTTTTTCTCATGTGGTCATAGCTGTCTTGATATATAAATAATTACCCTACCATGCTGTGTCAATACACACCCTAAACCAACTCCTGAAGCATCACAGTACACTGCATACCCCTCAGTGCCTTCTGGAAGTACTAGTACAGGTGCAAAAGTTAGCTTATTTTTTAGCTCCTGGAAGCTCCTTTCGCATGCATCATTCCATTGGAACTTTGTTGCCTTATGTGTCAGCATTGTTATAGGTGCAGAAATAGAAGCAAAACCTTCAACAAACCTCCTATAGTAACTTGCCAAATCCAGAAAGCTCCGAAATTCTGTGGGTGTTGTTGGTCTTGGCCAACCCTTCACAACCTCTATTTTTTGTGAATCAACCCTTATTCCCTCATCAGACACAATATGATTGAAGAATGCCACTGATTTTAGCAAGAATTCACATTTAGAAAACTTGGCATACATCTGTCGATCACGAAGGATTTATAACACCTGTCGGAAGTGATTTGGATAGTCCTCTTCTGATCTTGAATACACCAAAATGCCATCTATAAACACTATCACAAACACATCCAAGAATGGCTTGAATACCCTGTTCATCAGATCCATAAAAACAATTGGTGCATTCGTTAGCCCAAATGACATAACAAGAAATTCAAAGTGACCATAGCGTGTTCTGAAAGTAATCTTAGGTATATCTTTCTCTTTCACCCTCACTTGGTGATACCCTGATCTTAACTCAATCTTTGAAAAGCATTTCGCACCCTGTAACTGATCCAATTGATCATCAATCCTAGGAAGGGGGTATTTATTCTTAATTGTCACCCTATTCAACTATCGATACTCAATACACATTCTCAAGCTCCCATTCTTTTTGCATACAAATAACACTGGTGCAACCCAAGGAGAAACACTACGTCTTATAAAACCCTTCTCCAATAAGTCTTTCCATTTCTCTTTTAATTCACGCAACTCGGCCGAGGCCATTCTATATGGAGGGATAGAAATAGGTTGAGTTCCTGGAAGTAAGTCAATACCAAAATCTATTTCTCATTCGAGAGGTAAGCCTCGAAGTTCCTCAGGGAACACATCAACAAATTTGTTTACTACTGGAACTGACTGAAGAGTTAACGATTCTATCTCCATATACCTCACTCTAACTAAGTGACATATGTAACCCTTATATATTATATTTCTGGACTTAAGATAGGACTCTTCCCCTTTGGCGCTCCAACATTGCCTTTCCATTCAAGAACTGCCTCATTCGGAAGGTGGAAGCACACTTTCTTAGGTCGACAATCCACGGTGGCGTAGCAAGAAGATAACCAATCCATACCAATTATAACATCAAATTCCACCATTTATAACTCAATCATGTCAGCAAATGTGTCAAGATTACAAATATTTACTACACAGTCATAATAAACCCTTCTAGCCATAATAGATTCACCGGTTGGTGTAGACACTTCAAATGGTTTGTTCAATAAATTAGGTGTTCTCTTAAGCTTCCCATCAACTGGTGGAGTAATGTATGATAATGTATAACCAGGGTCAATTAATTCAAATACATTATGTGAAAAGATGGACAATGTACCTGTGACCACATCAGCTAAAGATTCCAAATTTTGCCGACTCCCCAGAGCATAAGTGCGATTCTGGACCCCGCTAGAGCTAGCTGCTCCCCTAACACCTATACCACGACCTATAGGTGCTTGCTGACCTCTATCTAATGGAGGGACTGACGATGATGCTGCCACAGCTGACCTAGTGAATTGTGTTATACCACCCACACGCCTCCTCAGGCAATCCTTTATCATATGCCTTGGTGCAGCATACCAATAACAAACATCTGACCCCAAATGACATATACCTAAATGACTCCTTCCACACTAGTTATAAGGTTGCCTAGGATTTATTGGCTGGCCTACTGATCCCCCAGTTGTTCGTGAACCTTGTCCCTCATCTCGTTGACCAAGTTGAATACTTCTAGACCCTTGAATTTGTGGTGGAGCACTAGCCGCAGAATAGGAGAATGATGGACTAGGCAGTCTATTAGAAAACCGAGGCCTAACCTCACCCTGGGACAGTGTAAACTGCCCTGAAGATCTGGTCCTCTTTGACTGCGTCCTTTCTAACTCCTGTGTCCTTCTCCTTTGCCTTTGATCCTCTAATTTCTGTGCAAAATCTTGCATTCTCGCTATATCCATGTCTTTATTCAACAAAGCAATGGTACATTCTCTGACCAGATATGTATCTAATCTATCCACATATCGATAAACTCTGTCTGCCATAGTAATAACTACATTAGGAGCATACCTGGATAGGGAATTAAATTAGAGGCTATACTCCCTCACGCTCATATTTCTTTGGTGGAGATTCAAGAACTGATCTGCAACGGGCCTCTCGGATCTCTAATGGCAAGTAATGGTCAAGAAAGGCCTCTTTGAACTCCTTCCAAGTGGTTGGGGGAGAATTTATATCTTTGGATTGCTTCCAAGCTTCATACCACAATATAACCACACCCTTCATCCTATATGCCTTCATCTCAACAACTTCTGTACCACTCACATGCATAACATCTAAAGTGCACTGAATCTGATCAATAAAGTCTTGCGGATCTTCATTAGGATTAGACCAAGTGAAAGCTGGAGGGTCTAAATTAAGGAAATCATGTATCCTCATGTCAGCTGCCCTATTTGCACCACCTGCACCTATAACTGGACCTTCCTGTCTTTAACCTTGGCTAGCTACTAAACTAGTCAATAGTGTGACTACATTTCTCAGGTCCTACACTGTAGTATCAATAGGGGGTTCTGGGGATTTTCACTACTTTGAGGTTCATCAAGAGCTAGAGGGGTTAGTGATGTTTATGACAGAGACTCATCTTGAGCCTCATTTCGTTGTCTCACGTGACTGGGTTTACCAACCACCACTTCTACTGCCTTTCCTTTACCTTTATTCTTCCTGGTTTCTGGCATACTTACTCGCTGTACAAAATAATTTAGAAGTTAGACACAATCCACCTGTTACACTTAGCTCTATGGCACGATCTAAAGAATGAAAAGAAAGTAACAACTCCTAAATGCCACTTAGGCTCCTGCTTATAAATGTGGTGCACAACACATCGATAAACAAGACTCTACACGTACACGGGTTTGTAGACTCCCTACGATGACCCGCTCTGATACCACTTCTGTCACGTCCCAAGTCCCATTAGGGCAGACCGGCACCCGTTGCCGATGAGTCTTGGGAGAACCAAGATGTACTTATGCACTTTCTATACATTTTATAAATAATTTCTATATTTAACATGTCTTTATCCAAGTAAAAAGTGATACAAACCAAAAGGAAATGCATGTGACTAGGCCGTTGGGGCCACGGTGTCTGAAGTACGAGATATGACCATACTTTAATTTACATAGTCTACAAAGCCTCTAGATAAGAAAAAAGTATGTAATAAGGGTTGGGACAGGCCTCACCTCGATTAACTGTACAACACAAACATATAAGCTTTATACACAATCAAGTTACAAAATAACCTAGAGCTTGGTAACAACCGCTGGACGTCCTGTACTCTACTAGGGAGATCTACTTGTACCTGTACCAGCAGAATGAAATGCAGGTCCCCCATAAGGGACGTTAGTACAAGATGATGTACTGAGTATGTAAGATATGAAATACTGTATATGAAGTAACAATTTCAAATAAAACTATGCACTGGTGTGGAATAAGAGGCCACCTTTAGATATACTTTGGAATCATGTACTTTGTATTCTTTACATTACTTTACCTTTACTATATAATCTGTGCACATCATGTACTGTAAATGACTAGCTGATAAGAGGTATAACTGTTTCGCGATTGTCCTTGGCTAGGTTCTTCCTTAACCCCTAGGGCTACTACCCATGATAGGATCGTCCCTGGCTAGGTGATTCTTCCACCCCTCAGCTACCACCCATCAAAAGCTATATACTTAATCTTTAAATTACTTTTGAGATGATTCTTTTGGTTGTCAAAATATTAGAGCTTTAGGAATGTATATGCAACATATGACAAGAAAATAATCATACAAGACAATATGGCAATGAAAAGAGTATTGTTACATATGCAATGAAATGCGTATGAAATGAAACAACTCATGAACTTTGTTTAGCAACAAGAACTCATGTACTTGGTACCCACATATGTATATAGGAGCATATGAACATGTGAAAGGGTAGAGACATGGCTGTTTGTCATGTTGGAGTAGGTAAATGCTTTTACTTACCGAGGAATTTATGTTTCATGCCAAATGATACAAAATGAAGTAGCCTTACATACCTTATTCTATGACCTCATTACTACTTGGGAGTGGCTAATTTTCCCTCAAATATTATTCTATAGCATATTATGCAACAAGACTAGTATTAGCAGTAATACACCACTTCTAGGCAGTCCAATACTATAAAAACTGACATCCGGACAACAAGCTTTTAATTAGCGATGCAAGGGCATTTCTTTAACCCTTTTCACTTATAATCATACTTTCTAAGAACCATTCTTATATACAAGTAATATACATCTTATTTCAGATTCTTAACAGTCTTACAATAGCCCACAAGACACAACACATGACAATTCTCCACAACAGACAAACAAGCGGCACAACGTTACATCCTTTCTCCACACTTCGACAACAACAATCCCAAATCTGTCCGAACTTTAACCAATTTACTCTTAACACATATATACAATAAAATAGCCTTAGAATAGTCTTATAAAAGTATGAAAGCAGTCATGAAGGTTGTGGCAATATCCTTCCCTCCAACAACCCACAAGTTCATATGAGGAACACAATTGAGATATCATATAAGGACTTACTTTTGCGGACTGTAAAAGTGGTAAAATAGTCTGGTTAGATCACTATCAACCCAAACTTTGTTAGATACATAAGTAATGATTTATGATAAATCCAACCAAGAAGATAATAACCTCTTAAATACCAAGAAAAGTTCACAACAATCCTTAGGGCACAAGCTGTCCAGAATTTCCAGCATATATCTAACCAATATAGTAGCATGTAGTTCTTCTTTGTCATGAAGAAACCTTACTAAATATACAACTATAATCACTTACCTTTACCTTCAAGGTTGATATCCTCCTTAAAAACCCTAAAAGATTAGTTTGGATGCTTCACAAAGTCAAGAAAAGTTGAGAGAAAACTTTGGATAGATATCTGATTTTTTGTGTGTAAGTGGAAATGACTAATGGAAACTCTTTTGAAACCTTGTTATATAATCACCTTTGCCGACCTTATTTTTCTATTTTCACCACACATTGACACCTATTAATACACATGTTATGCAGCATGTTATACCTTACATGTGGTCCTAAATGGGTCTCCAACTTAATGGATCTCTTGCTGCCAATTTTTCAACTTTCTTGTTAATTGGTTTGGGCCAAATTTATCAAAGACTTTGTGATGTATTTGGCCCCATTTTAATATCCTTCTTAGGCCGGACATATTGTCCATTTATCATGCTAAAAGTTGTGAAAGAGTTACACCCTTAACGTGGACCTTATTCATGATCGGACATGGATAAATTCGACGTCGAGCCTCGACTCTATTTATCAAGAAAATTTAAGCTAAGCAAGTAGGTGACTCGCTTGCTATCTTATAAAGTCCTACAAGCACCTCAATTCTCGGACTTTATGTAGGGTCATAATCTCTTCAATTTAATTTAAGACACATATACACTCGACCCTTTTAAGTGTTAGACGCACATATCGCCCATTAACACGAGATTCAAGCACTTTAAAGAATTGGCGCTAATTTGACTAAACCATATCATGTTTCATTTACATGGTATTAGTACATGTAAAAATGTGGAGTGTTACAGTACCCCAATCACCTTTCCAAGGAGGTTGTAGGCTTTGGTTACTAATGATGGTTTCTTCCTTCACATGTATTATGTTCTATTGAAGCATGTTTTACTACAAACATCATTCATTCATACCATGTTGCTATATGCTCATTTATTTCCCAAATATGCATTTTAATTATGTTGCCTATCTCTTGTTTCAATGTATCCGACATACTTAATACATTCGAACATACTAACATATACTCTATGCCTAGATGATGTTACCATGTAGGAACTAGAGCTCCACTTGATCATCTTCCTCCTTGTGGCTAGTACGATTACTCTCAAGCAAGTTGATGAGTCCTCAATATCGGGGAAAATGTCTTTGATCTTTTGCAATGTATACATACTCTCTTTCCTTTTATTATATGCTTTGAGTATGAGGGTGAGCCCAGTTGCTTATCTTCGCCCCCGCTAAGTTCTATATTTAGAGGTGTTGTTAGACAAGTTATATAATGATACTTTGAACTTTGACTCTCTTGACTCTTTGATATTTATGATATGAAAGATATCCCTTAGCCCCGTATTACCCCTTTTTCTATCCACTGTTGTTATTTTATTACTTCCATGACTAAGGATGTGTAATGATACGTTAAAAGGCTTCATTGGGGTCCCTTTGAGTTCCCCATTCACTGTGTCATGTCTAGGCCTTAGGCTTGGATCATGATAAACTTGTATTAGAGCACTAGGTTGTTAATGGTCCTCAGCATCTAACACACCATGTTGATTAGAGCCTTATTCACGGTTGTGTTGTGCACCACAACTATGAGTAAAAAGCTATGAGATATTTTAGGAAATGTTTCCCTTCTTCTTACTCTACGCGTTCTATAGAAGTTGAGGCAAGGTTATTTCCCCTAACAATTATTCTTTGATATGGTCTATCATGCCTTATATAAGAGGAAGAAGAGCCCACACATTCGAGGAACAACCGGCGCATGGTGAGCTCTGGGATGCTCTCACTTTGCTAGCTCAAGTTGTGGCTAATCATGTCAATCAAGGGGCCCAAACCCCTCATGCTTCTACTCCAGAATCTCGGGTGAGAGACTTTATAAGGATGAACCCACCAGAGTTCAATGGGTCTAAGGTTGATGAGGACCCTTAAGAATTTGTTGATGAGGTATACAAAGTGTTGGCTATAATAGGTGTGAGGTTGGAAGAGAAGGCAAGAGAGAAGGTGGAGTTGGCGGCTTACCAACTCAAGGGGGTGGACAAAATATTGTATACTCAACGGAAGGAAAACAAGGGGAACAATAATGTGCTTCTATGGGAGGAGTTTAAGGCAACATTCCTCAACTAGTCTTTCCTCTTGAGCTTAGGGAGGCCAAAATGATAGAGTTCATGAATTTGAAGCAAGTGTCTTTGAGTGTCAGGGAGTATGCCCTCAAATTCAACCAACTCTCTAAATATGCTCCACATTTGGTTGCTGACTCAAGGTCTAGAATGAATAAATTTGTGATGGGTGTATCCGATTTGGTGAGTAAATAATGTCATACCTCCTTATTGATTAGTGACATGGATTTGTCCCGCTTGATGACTTATGCCAGAAATTAGAATAGGAGAAGTTGAGAAAGAGAAGAAGGAACATGCCCAAGAGGGCCGTTTTGATGGTAAATTCCAAAGTCTCAAAGATGGCTGGTTTTTTCAAGGCCAAGTGTCCTTATATGCACGTAAGAAGAAGTTTGCCAATGACTACCCAAGGGTCCAAGGTGATGGAGGTGTGGGGCACAATACTGTGTGTCCAAATTGTGTTAAGGGTCATGATGACCCATTATTGAGGGCTACTAATGCTTGTTATAGTTATGGGGAAATGGGGCATAAGGAAATAGATTGTCCACGTAATTCCAACAAGGGTAAACAGGTTTGTCCACAAGGCTGGGGTACTAATTCGTATCCTTTGGTGAGAGGAGGTCAACAAGGTGGCCCCAAGAAACAATCTATTCTATGAACTCCAAGGGAGATAAGGAGTTTATGAGGTGCCCGATGTCTTCACCGATATGTTAAAAGTCTTTGATTTTGATGTATATGCATTGATAGACCTAGTTGCCATTCTTTCATTTGTTACTCCTCTTATTGCCAAAAAGTTTCATGTTGAAGTCGAATTGTTGTGTCAGTCTTATGAGGTATCTACTCCCATTGGTGCAGCTATTATTTCTAGAAAGGTCTATAGAAATTGTACCGTTTGTAACTTCCATAAAATATTGCCTTGTAATCTTGTTAAATTGGATATGATTGATTTTGATGTCATTCTTGGGATGGATTGGTTGCATGCATATTATGCCTTTATTGTTTGTAGAACCCGTAAGCTCAAATTTCAATTCCCAAATGAACCAATGCTTGAGTGGGAAAGTCATGATGTGTTGGTCAAAGGTAGGTTTATCTCTTGCATTAAGGCCCAAAAGTTGATCTCTATGGGGTGTCTCTATCATCTTGTGAGAGCTAGAGATGTGGAGTCTAATGTCCTTCCCAAAGGGTAAGTTTCAGTGGTTAATGAATTCATAGATGTCTTCCCTAGTGACCTTCTCAGTGTTCCTAACCAAAGGGAAATAGATTTGGCATAGATCTCCTTCCTGACACTAAACCTATTTCTATTCCCCCTTACCGTATGGCCCCGATGGAGTTAAACGAGTTGAAGGAGCAATTGAGGGACTTGTTGAAGAAGGGTTTTATTAGGATTAGCCAATTACCTTAACATGCATTGGTGTTGTTTTTGAGGAATAATGATGGGTCCCTAAGAATGTGCATTGACTACTAGCAACTTAATAGAGTCACCATAAAGAATAGGTATCCTCTACCAAGGATTGATTATTTGTTTGGCCAATTTCAAGGGGCTAGTCACTTCTCCAAAATTGATCTTCTGTCTGGGTATCATCAAGTGAAGGTGAGGGAGTGTGACATTCCCATGATGACCTTCCAGACTAGGTATGAGCATTATGAATTTCTGGTTATGTCTTTTGGATTGACCAATGCACCGGCTATCTTCATGGATCTTATGAATAGGGTCTTCAAACCTACCTTGATTTGTTTTTTGTCATTTTGATTGATGATATTTTGATCTATTCTCATAGTAAAGAGGAGCACGTACGTCATTTGAGGTTGGTGTTGCAGAAATTGAGAGAAGGAGAAGTTGTAAGCTAAATATGAGAAGTGTGAATTTTATTGAAAGAGGTTGCCTTTTTAGGTCATATGTTTTTAGGGGATGGTATTAAAGTGGATCCCTAAAACATAAGTGTGATTATAAAGTGTCCTAGACCATTGACCCCATCGTACATTAGGAGTTTATTAGGCTTAGCGGGTTACTATTAGAGATTTGTGAATGAGTTCTCTTCTATTGCTTCTCCCGTGACTAAGTTGACTCAAAAGAAGGCTAACATTGTGTCGATCGATGTATGTGAAAAGAGTTTCCAAACCTTGAAGGATAAGCTTGTGTTTGCTCCTATCTTGTCTCCACCGAAAGGGTTGGAAGGGTTTGTTGTGTATTGTGATGCATCACGGATTGGTTTGGGTTGTGCTTTGATGCGAAATGGTAAGATAGCCTATGATTCTAGACAACTCAGAGTGCATGAAAAGAATTATCCTACTCATGATCTTGAATTGGCTGCCATGGTATTTGCTTTGAAGATTTGGCATCATTATTTGTATGGGATGCATTTTAATGTGTTTACCGATCATAAGAGTCTCCAATATGTGTTCACTCAGAAAGATCTCAGCTTGAGACAATGAAGGTGGTTAGAACTTCTTAAGGATTATGATATGAGTGTGTATTGTCATTCTGATAAGGCTAATGTTATGGCATATGCTTTGAGTAGGGTGTCTATGTGTAGCCTAGGTTATGTTGATGAAGGGGGCAAATAGGTGGCTAGAGGGGTTTATCGGTTGCTAGATTGGGGGTAAGGTTGGAAGAGGTTGATAATGGTGGTATTATGATTGTTGATGGTTCAAAATCTTCTTGGTTGATGAGGTAAAATCAAAGCAAGATCTTGACCCCTCCTTGTTAGAATTGAAGGCCTTGGTGAAAGAGGGCAAGGTGGAGGTTTTCTCCTGTTGGGAGATGGTGCCCTTCGATACCAAGATAGGTTGGGTGTGCCTTGTGTTGATGAATTAGGAAAGAAGATTCTTGATAAGGCCTATAATTCATCCTATTCCATTCACCCCGGTTCTACCAAGATGTATAGAGATTTGAGGGATGTGTTTTGGTGGGGAGGTATGAAGAAAGACATTGCCAAATTTCTATCCAGTTGCCATAGTTTCTAACAAGTCAAATCCAAACACTAAAGGTCGGGTGACCTAACCCAAGATATAGAGATTCCTACTTGGAAGTGGGAGGAAATAAACCTGGATTTTGTGCTTGGGTTGCCTAAGACTAGAAAGGATTTTGATCCTATTTTGGTTGTCGTTAGTAGAATGATAAAGTCATCTCATTTTCTACCAGTTAAGACTACGTATGGTGCAGAAGACCATGCTAAGTTGTATATTCATGAGTTTGTTAGATTGCATTTGGTGACCTTGTCTATCATATCAGATCATGGTGTTCAATTCACCTCTCACTTTTGGAGGTCCTTCCAAAGAGATCTTGGAACCAAGGTAAAGCTTAGTATGACCTTTCACCCTCAAACGGATGGCCAAGCCAAAAGAACTATCCAAACTCTTGAGGATATGCTTAAAGCTTGTATTTTGGTGTTTAAGGGTAGTTGGTATAATCATCTTCCATTGATTGACTTTTCTTATAACAATAGCTATTATTCTAGCCTTAGAATGGTACCTTTTGAGGCCCTCTATGGTAGGCATTGTAGATCAGCAGTTGGGTGGTTCAAAGTGGGATAAAAATGCTTTGTGGGGTCCAGATCTGGTCGTGGAGGCTATGGAGAAGGTAAGGATGGTTAGGGAGAGGTTTAAAAGAACTCAAAGTTGTCAAAAGTCCTATGACGATGTGAGGAGAAGGGACTTTGAATTTAAAGTTGATGATTGGGTCTATTTGAAGGTTTCACCCATGAAGGGTGTGGTTCGTTTTGGTAAGAAGGGTAAATTAAGTCCAATATATGTGCTTCCTTATAGGGTGTGCTTCTTTATAGGGTGATGAGGAGGATTGGTAAGGTGTCCTATGAGTTGGAATTGCCTAGTGGAATAGACTTGATTCAGCCCATCTTTCATGTGTCCATATTGAGGAAATGTGTGGGTGACCCTAATGCTGTTGTCCCATTGGATGTTGTGGGTGTAGTTGAAGACAACGTGACTTATAAAGAAGTTCTAGTAGAGATCTTAGATAGACATGTCAAGAGGTTGAGGAACAAGGATGCGGTTTCCGTTAAAGCCCTTGGAGGAATCAACAAGTCGATAGTGCTACGTGGGAGGCTGAAGTGTACATGCAAAAGCAATATCCTTATCTCTTCCATTTTTTTCAAGCCTAAGGTACTAATTCTATGTCTTTTAAGGTATGTCATGTCTCATGTATCAACCCCTATGTCATTTGCATGCATTCATGTTTATGTTGATAAGTTCATGATAATTTTTGACACTTATGTTGAGATTTTTGAAATGATGTTTAAGTGCATTATTGCATTCTTTTTGGGGCTGATTTCTTCATGATTACTCTTCTTGTGTACATTTTTTTGACATTCAGGGAAAAATGTTCCCAAGGGGAAGATATTGAAGCAATCCCAAAAAGTGCTCGAAAATGTGCCTCAAAAGAGCCCAAAATTGTAATTTCCATATATCTCAAAATTGATTTGTGATATCAAAAATTCGACTTCATATTCTTGATCAGGGTGTAAAATTGAGTGGGAGATGGGTCTAACCTTAATTATATAGAAACCGTATCAAAATTCAAAAATCTATAATTTTGCTTACCTAGTGTCTGTCCGTGATGGTACGGCGATGCGCCGCAATCGCGGACCAGTGTTATTTTGCATAGTTTTCTTGTTTGGTCCAAGGATTTTGTCTCTAGGGCCTAAGTCTTCCTATGTGGTGATAGACATTCCCCAATGCTCTCCCAAATACTTAGACAAATATTTTACTCAAAATCAAGGATTCCAAACTCATTTTGGATCTCAAGGATTTCACTCATGCTTCAAGTCTCCATTCCAATCTTCATCAAGGAATTCTCTAAATGTAAGGTATGTAGGTTTCAACCATTGGATCATTTCACCCAAGGTACCCAAGCTTCCTTTTTACATAAATATCATGTTTCTAAGTTGATTTGCTTGTGGGTCTTACCTACTATAAATTGGACTATGAACTATGTTAGGGTTTCATAAAACTGTGATTGTTTAAGCATGTTTTGAGCTATGAATCTTTGATATATCTTGAGATTTGATGATGGGTTTTGATGTACTTTGCAAGGTGGTATTAACAAGTGTTGGTGAGTGGATTTACTTCAAAATTTGTTCCACGATTTCACTCTTTAATTGCATCATTTTACACTAGCATTACACATCTGCCAAGTGTTTGATAAAATGTCAGGTTAGGGTTCTTAAACTATTGATGATCTATTCCATGACCTATGACTTGTATAACTTTATGGTGATGAAAGGGAAGTATATATGTATTGATTTTATGAATAGTATCTATAGTGTTTCAAGTTGACCACACCTCATTCAGGGGATGGTAGGCCCGAAAAACTATATTGGTGGGGCGGGGGTTTGTACCTTAATTGCCTCACTCGGGAGGCAGTAGGCCCGTGCAACCATGTTGGGGGTTTTTTACTTCAATTGCCTCGATCGGGAGGTAGTAGGCCAGTGCAACTATATTTGGCGGTTTGTACCTCGATCGCCTCACTTGGGGGGGAGGGGCTGTGCAACTAGGTTGGGGGGTTTGTACCCCAATCGCCTTGCCAAGGAGGTGGTAGGCCTTGGTTACTAATGATAGTCTCTTCCTACACATGTATTATATTCTATGTAAGCACGTTTTACTATAAGAATCATTCATGCATACCATGTTCCTATATGATTATTCATTTCCTAAATGTACATTGTGATTATATTGCCTATCTCTTGTTCCATTGAATCCTACATACTTAGTACATTCAAATGTACTAATGCATACTCTATGACTACATGATGTTACCATGTAGAAACCATAGCTCCACTTGATCATCCTCCTCCTCCACGGGCTAGTACAATTACTGTCAAGCAAGTTGGTGAGTCCTCAATTTCGAAAATAATATCTTTGATATTATGCTATTATAAAAACTCTCCTTCCTTTTATTGTACGCTTTGACTATTAGGGTGATCCTGTTTACTTGTCTTGGCCCCCGCTAAGTTCTATGTTTAGAGGTGCTGTTGGACAAGTTATGTAATGATACTATGAGCTTTAACTCTTTTGACTCTTTGATGTTTATGATATGAAAGATGTACCGTAGCCCCATATTACCCCATTTTCTATCCATTGTCATTATTTTATTGCTTTTGCGACCAAGGATGTGTAATTATAAGTTAAGAGGCTTGATTGGGGTTTCTTCGGGTTCTCCATTTGTCGTGATATGTCTAAGCCCTAGGCTTGAGTCCTGACATGTGCAATACCCATCCGCAGAACCAAGGCCACTTTTGGTAGCAACCCTCAACTTAGGCTTTTTACCTCTATCAAGGTGCACAATGTTCAAGGAAGGACCAGGGCCTATTTCAGGATTTTACAACTGACAAAGCTAGGTTAATCAAGTGTTTTCAGAGAACAGGTACATGTTAGGCTCAAACATTATGAACAAGGGATTATATCATCATTTGGTTGGTCATTTTTGGCTAAGTGGACTATTAAGAACAATGGCCTAAGATCCTTTTCTAATATAATTAATCTACAATCTAACTTAGAGTAACAGGGCAGGTTCTGAATTAACACAAAACACATGTATCTAGTAAATTAGCCTCACAATCACATGGAACTCTATACATTATCAGAAAAAGACTCACAAATCATGATTTTTACCTCAACTTACCCTCATTTATCACAACAAACATTGTCACACACCTAAACATGCATGGTTGCTATCAAACTACTACTCAAAAAAAATTCTGGGTATCATTTTTTCAAACAAAACACAAAAACATTCTATAGGCCACACATATTTATACTATATGCTACAAATACTATCTGAACATCCTAAACATGGCAGTTCAATACAAAGTAAATATCCATGGGGAAAACGAACACATGCTAGAAAACCCTGGGATCAAATATTGAGGTAGTTATGGACCCAAACTACTAAGACTTCACTAAGGCCCATCACTATCCACACCCCATCGAAATGATGTGCATTGTCCATAATGCACAAAATAAATAAAATTAATCATAAGGGGTCAAAAAGCATACCTAGGTGCCTATGCACCTCTCTCCATATTGGGTTGCCTCCTAAGCAGCACCTGGTTTATTATCTCAGCATGACATACATGGTTTGAGTACTCAGACTTCCTCAAGCTTTTGTGCTCCCTTGTCGATATCTATAGCATGTTCAGGGTACTCCTCTCACCAAAGTTTTCTTCCATCTTGTGCCTATTAGTATCCTTTAGATCTAAAGCTAAGGTGTCTCCTTGAATCTGACCTAGTTGCACCGACACATGCTTCCAAATTGTCGATTGAGCTATTTTATTGCAATTGAGTGTTATTCAACTTTGTAGTTTACATTGGCAATGTTGGACTTAACCTCCCTCAAAATCTCATCTTATGTGTCTATCCTTTTTAATAACTAGTCAGGCATCTCCTCCATTTTTGGATTCTTACTTCCCATATCGCAATTGTGGGGGGCACATAACAGCTACCCTTATTACTGTCCTTGCGACCATCATACATGGTGTAGTGGCTTTCCTGAATGTCCCCTGGCTTCGTTAGTCTTGTATATACATTATTAGTATGTTCAGATTGGTTATGTTTTTCGCAAGCATCCTAAGGATCTCCAAATTTATTTTTGCTTGGTCAGAGCCCATATCAGTAATTCCCACATGATTTGGTCAGAGTCCA
>JAABOM020091724.1:0-28498 GCA_011800125.2 Solanum clarkiae | reverse complement strand
CTCTAACCAATTAACCAACTCAACCAGCTAATACACCCTAATAATATCTATCAACTAAAACTAACTAATCTTCAATAGTAAACTTGGTTGAGGCAATTGTTGCTGAATTGGGCATCAACAAAACAAGAAAGAGAATTATTGTTAGATACATTATCAATGGTAATTCTTCTGCTATAACTATTAAAAACGATATTGAGGTAAAGCTGTATATCGAGGTGAAGCTGTATATCGAGGTAAAAAAGAGTGAACCTACGTTTGGTAAGTATCCATTATGTGTGGATACTGCGATTTTGGAAGTTGATGATACTACGATGTTTGATAGCGTCAATGACTCGATTGTGTGTGCTGAAGTAACACAACATGACGTAGATGTGATTAGTTCATTGGAGATTGAGAATGGTGAGTATTGTCTTGAACATGGATTAGAAGTATCAAACATGTTCAGTATGATAACAAGTGTCGGGGTAAGAGAGAGACAATTGTATAAGAATAAAGTGACCCTGGTAGCAATAATGACGAAGCATAAGATTGAAAAAGGGTACAATTTCAAAGTAAAAAGATCAAATAGCAAAAGGTATGAATACAATTGATTTTAATTTTGATTATAATTGACCCTTGAATGAATTCTAGATTATTAGGGTGAACTAATACCTGAATAGTGAATAATGTACGTGTGGAAAATTAACTTTACTAGATACTTAAGATTTTGGAAATTTAAGGTGTAATTTGATACCTGATTTGGTTTAAGCTGGGGAAAAAAATATTTGATACTTGATTTGTATTGTTTTACAATAAATTGATACTTGGCGGAGGGTTAATTTATTCAGGTACCAAGTATGATATTTTTTTTGGCAAATAAGCAAAAAATTAGTTATATTGAGTAGTCTGCCTCTCAGAAAAAAGCTTTATGTACCTGATGTGTTTTTTCTATTTTAATGACTTATTTTCTTTAATTTTGTAGCTATGTGTTAGTATGTTTTTCGGATGACTATGCTTGGAGAATGAAGGCATCGTGCAGGAAAAACACTGAAGTATTTAAAGATTAAATACTTCAATGATATTCACACATGTCCTATAGGCGAACTGGTGCTTATCAAAGTAGAAGTGACATTGTCATTTGAGAGCGGTGTGACAACACCAAAGTTGATTAATCATAAAAGAACAAACATACCAAATGATATAGTCAATGATTTCAAAGATGCTTTGGGGGTTGATCTTACGTATCAAAAAACATGGCATGCAAAAGAGCGAGAGTTAGAAATTTTCATGTTATTTTTTAATTGTTATGTGGTTCATATTGTTTGAATTGAAATAATAATTTTGTTAGATTCATGAATAATAGTTACATAGGAATAAATTTTGAATATGTGAAAAATATTTGAATTATAAATACATGCATTCTATTTGGTGTGTAAAAGTGTTGATATTTGATTACATCTCAAAATATATGTGTTC
This sequence comes from Solanum clarkiae, assembly GCA_011800125.2. Taxonomy (NCBI): domain Eukaryota; kingdom Viridiplantae; phylum Streptophyta; class Magnoliopsida; order Solanales; family Solanaceae; genus Solanum; species Solanum clarkiae. Next base: position 27,043 of record JAABOM020091724.1, on the reverse strand, counting down.
ACCTAATTACAACAAAAACATTTCTATAGATTAATCCAGGAAATGGAAGAAATTAATTGTTAAAGAAAATTAAATAAATTATACATATTGCCTGATATTAATAATATATTGTAACAAAGTATCAAATATCTGATTCTAGAGTATTTGATACTCTATATATACATATAAATACCAGGTGTCAAAAAAAAGATACCTATTGATAATTTATCTTATGAAATAAGTATCAATAATCTACACATAAAAATTCTTGAATAATCATAAAATAGATAAAGCTAACTGATAAGAAACTTAAGCTTAAATCAGATAGTGAAAACATATATAGTTCATGCAAATAATTACTGACAGGGGTATCATAAAAATGTAACATAGCTGTTCAATATAAAAAATAATAACTGTATAAGTACAAAAAATATTAAACATCGCTAAGCAACAATAAAAAGAAACAAAAAGCAGCGGCGATTTGCCTTAATAGTGAGATAGATGTTTCTAAGAAAGATAAAGTTGAAATTTATATAAACTGAGAGTAAGAAATGTTGATGATCCTATCACTAACGGGGGTAACGAACTGGTCCTTGGGCTTGGGTGGATCGTCATTTCCGCTAATGTATCCATCACACGCCTTGTTTGTTCCATATTTTCAAAGCAGAGCGGCATATCTCTTCCATAGGTACTCAACATCTAGCGTGTGGATTAAGATTGGGATCCTGTCACTGATGTACTCGACATATGCTGCAATCAATACTCCACAATCACTGCAATTATAATATTTTTAAGAATCTAATTTGATAGAAAAAAAAAGAAAAATATTATTAAAAATAAATGGTTCGAACAATAAAATATACTTACACATTGTCGCTCTATTGTTGAGCAATTCCTTGAATATATTCAACTTTAGAAGGAATTTTTTGGCCAATCATCTCACCGCAAAGAATATGGTTTAATTTGACAAATTTAGATACTTGATTTAATATAGTCCAAACATGTATTTGATACTTGAATTTAAAATAAATTTATTTGGGCCATCTTTGATACTTGATTTAATATAGTTAATGATACCTGTTTGTTTAAATTTCGATTTGTTAATCTTGACTACAGATTAGGTTATTTTTTGTTGTTATTGATCCCTGATTTTGTGTGATCCAAGCATAGTTATTTAGATACTTGGTTAATATTACTTTACAAAATGTTGATACTTGGTTTACACTGTATGTTTTTATTTAATTTTTTTTATTTTATATTTCTTATGTGTTGTCACCATAAGCTATTGATATCTGGAATGGTAAATTCCTAACAAAATTTCTAACCCCCCGAGAAGGTATCAAGATCAGAATATTTAGAGCACCATCTACTCATTTACAAACAAATTTTAGATAGGTCTGATTTCATGTTTAATAAAATACATTAAAGTATAATTATGACTAACCCTAGATAAAGTATCAAGATCAGAATATTTAGAGTACCATCAACTCATTCACAAATAAGTTCTAATACTCCTAATTTCATGATTAACAAATAACATTAAAGTATAATTATGTATGAATTTCACATCTTCCCAACAAAAAATCAACACATTTTACAATTAATTTCGTAAGTTACTCAAAATTTTCAAAATCGGGTTAAAAAATAAACCTTTTGTAATGGTGGTCATTGGTTAATGGATTCGACCTTTTTATTTTTTTTTCTTGTTTCTTGCTTAGGGTTTTTAAGGATGAGCCCTTCTTCTTTATGACTTCGCTTGGGGTTTTTGAGGATGAGCCCTTCTTCTTCATGACTTCAGACTCAACTATCAAATCGACTTCAATGGCGTCTTGTTGGGCCTTGTCTTTTGGGTCTTCTTGGGTTATTGGTAGGTTATGATAGGCTTATTAATTAATTAGTGGTTGACAACAGTTAACTGATCGAAAGATGAAATCAATTTGGGTGAAAGTTTTGAACAAAAAGGAAGAAGAAGACAGATGCTTCGTGTTTTGTAGATTATTGGAAAAGAATTTGAATTTGAAATTAATGTAAATTGGATAACTGATCAGTAATTGACATTGATTAGACCTCTCAATTTGAAATAATTCTTTATATATTTGATATTGGCCAGAATTTACAAAATTATTTTTTATTTGTCGTAATTTACTCTTTGTTTCATTTTATGTAACATTCTTTGACTTGACATGGTATTTAAGGAGAAGATAAAAACTTTTGAAACTTATGGTCTAAAATCATTCTCAGATATTTGTGTGACTGAGTGTCACGCCCTAGGAGGGTACCTTAGGCGTGGCCGACACTCAAAGACTATTTCTAGTCGCAGAGCAAACCACTTGGCCTCATCATCACATCTTACACAAAAATGGAAGAATACTCACTGATAACGTTAAAGGAAAAACAGAAATATCATAAATAGTTTCTCGAAATGATTCAGGTCTGAATAAGAAATACTCAGTAACACTTCATTCTGAGTTTATGAAGCCTCTACTCTAACTGTCCAGAAGGTACTATGGCAGGCCATAGCTACCATAATCTCAAATAATTAACTCAAAATGTAAAGAAGAAAGAAAAGGGTATCCTCTGAATGCAGGGGAGGACTCATCACTATTTGGAACTAGGGATACTGAACCTCAACGATGCGTCTGCTGAAGTCCTCTATCTGCTAAATCTGCATCAAGAAATGATGTAGCGCCAGCTGCTGTCAATACTGGAATGTATGGTATGTAAAATAGCTCAAGAAATAGATAAGGGTCAAACCAATCAACCGACTTGACTTAAGACTCAATTTTTCATCTCATAACTCAAGTCAAGTAAGCCATGCAAGCTTTAGGCTTGAAATCATGCTTTAGAAATAGACTCAGTGTTTAATGCAACTCAGTTTAACAATCATGATATGCTCAACTCAAGTGTTGGTTGGAAGTTTCTCTAACCGACATAACTCTCCATCCCACCATATATATGGTGATGTACAACGAGAAGACGTTGTTGTCACGCTCGTCCTAAACTTGCCACAGTAAAGGACGTTAACCTCTAACTCTCTCTTGGATCCAAAGAGAATGTCCATCTATTGGGACATGCGCCATCAGAGTTAACTGCACGACTATCCTATGTTGGCAAACATAGTTTTGGGGTGATTCTTCTCACCTAACTCGGTGCTCAATACTCCTTCCAAGATTAAATATGCTCATCAACTCAACCTCATCTCAATCATCTCAACATCGATTTCCTCAATTAACTCCGTAACTCAAAATGGGAACTCAAACAATATAATTCAAAACTCAATTCGTATTATACAAGACTCTTACGAATTACAGTCATGTGACATCAACTCATTCATACTCAACACATAGGGCAGAGCAGATATTTATCATATGCATATATGAAACAAGAAAACATACTTCTCAGGTTCAACTTACTTGGTTTAGAAGGTTAGATTCGAAATCCCAATTTAATTAATAAGCAAGAAAATACTAATCTTAGAGCTAGGTTATCAAGCATTCAAATAATAATCATATGTCATGATAATAATGATGCAACTCATAATAATGATGCAACTCATAATTTAACTCAGATATATTCATGATAACTCAGACATGTACAAGAATTTGGGACTCAAGACTCACGGGATTGAGAATATGCAATAAGACTCAGAATCTTTAACTGAAGTAGATGAAGAGGCACGTGGATAGACATAATCCAACGTTTTGGATAGCCTTACATACCTAGGATGCAGAACCACACCAAACCTCGTAAGAATCTCAACTCTAAGCTCAAAATCCAAAGCTTTCTCTACTCTCTCTCTCTCAAGAATTCTCACTTTGAATGCTAGGAAAAATGAGTTTTGAAACCTTTAATCTCAAGAAAACGACCCTTATACTCGTTTATTAAACTTGGGATGTGTTGGCAAAGTCCAAAATACCCTTCCCGAAATTAAAAGAAAAATCCTCACAAAAATTACACAAATTCGCGATGCGCCTCAAACATGGAGCAGTGTATTTTCCTGCAAAAATCCTCCGAACGAGTTTTCTAATTTTCATCAAAAGTTTTTTGAAAAATATAAGTGTAAGTGTGCATCCCTCGTGCGTCGCTCCTGGTGCATGCATCAACACTGTTTTTCGATTAATTACAAAAAATTATTTTTCGACTCGGTTACTTTAAAATCAAGTAGAGACCATCTTTCCACTCAATTTTTTGTACTAATCGTAAATTCGATCTTAAATTTCCTACCAAATCTTGGAAAGACGCATTATGTGCATCATTCCATTCTAGGGGTATTTTGATAATTTCATTGGGCGTTACATTATCTCCCCTTTGGAATCATTTGTCCTCGAATGATGAGTAGAGGTGGAAATAAGGCACGAGTAGACTCAAGACTCCTCTCAATACTCACTCGACCACTCGAACCCTCGACTCTTTATCAACCTCTATAAACTCTACTCGGACTCAAGAATAGCCATATCAACTCAAGAATGGGAATATCGGTTAAGTTAAGGATAGGAACATTACCTTCGACATTATCATCATTTGACACAAAAGTTGTGGGTATTTGTCCTCATAGCTTCCTCATCTTTCCATATAGCTTCCTCAATGAGTTGGTTCCTCCAAAAAACTTTGGTGGAGGCTATATCTTTGTTTCTCATCTTACGAACTTGACGGTCAAGGATTTGGACTGGAATCTCCTCATAAGACAAGCTGTCCTTTACTCCAATTTTATCAACATGGACCACCAAGGCAGGATCTCCCAAGCAATTCTTTAACATTGAGACGTGGAATACGGGATGGATTGTGTCTAGCTTGGCGGATAACTCTATCTCATACGCAACCTTCCCAATCCTTCTCACGATCTGATAAGGTCCAATATAACATGGACTCAACTTTCTCTTCTTTCCAAACCTCATGACACCTTTCATAGGTGACACTTTCAAGTACACCAAATCGTCTACCTCAAATTCTATGTCCCTTCTCCTCACATCGATGTAAGACTTTTAGCGACTCTGGGCAAGTCTTCAACCTCTCCCTAATAACTTTCACCTTCTCCATAGACTGGTGGACAAGGTCAGGTACAATCAACTCAGCTTCCCCAACCTCAAACCACCTAATTTGGTGATCTACATCTTCTCTCATACAAGGCTTCATAGGGAGTGATTTGGATACTTGTATGATAACTATTGTTATATGAAAATTCGATCAAGGGAAGATGGTTATCCCAATTCCCCTTGAAGTCAAGGACATAATCTCTCAACATATCTTCTAACGTCTGAATGGTGCACTCTGCCTAGTCATCTATCTATGGATGAAAAACTGTACTCAAGTGTACCTTCGTACCCAATCCTTTCTAGAAGGATCTCCAAACTGAGAGGTGAATTGAGCTCCTCTGTCTGAGATAATGGACAAGGAAGCCCATGCAACCTTACGATCTCTTGGATGTACAACTTGGCATACTCCTCTGCAGTGTTAGTTGTCTTGATTGCCAAGAAGTAAATCGACTTGGTTATCCTATCCACAATTACCCATATGGAGTCATGCTACTTTCAGGCCCTCGATAACCCAGTAATAAAGTCCATATTGATCATCTGACACTTTTGCTCAAGAATCTCAAAGCTCTGTGCTAATCCATATGTTCTTTGATGCTCAACTTTGACTTGCTGACAATTCGAGTACTTAGAAACAAATTCCGCGATATCCCTCTTCCTTCCACTCCACTAATAGATTTTCCTCAAGTCGTGGTACATCTTGGTAGAGCCAGGATGAATGGAATACCTAGAGCTATAAGCTTTAACCATGATTCTCTCTCTTACACCATCAACATTAGGGACACATAACCTATTCTGGTATCTCAACACCTTATCTCCCCCTTTGGAGAAAACCATCACTTTTTGTTTGTGGATGGTCTCCTTTAATTGGAGTATGACAAGATCTCGATCTTGCTTCTGTTTTAACGCTTCCACTAGGAATGATGCGGACCCACTCTGGACATTGACTCCTCCGTTATCATGCTCCTCGAGTTGACCTCCCAAACAGGCTAATCTATGCAATTCCTTCACTAGATCCTTCTTTCCTTCCTCCACATGGGTAGTGCTACCCATTGACAACCTGCTAAGAGCGTCAAAAACAATGTTAGCTTTACCTGGGTGGTAGAAAAGTCTCATGTCATAATCCTTGATCAATTCCAGCCACCTCCTCTGCCATAGGTTGAGATTTTTCTGACTGAAGACGTATTGCAAACTTTTGTGGCCAGTGAACATGTCCACATGCACTCCATACAAATAATGATGCAAGATCTTAAGTGAGAACACCACTGCTGCTAACTCAAGATCACGAGTCGGATAGTTTTTCTCATGAATCTTAAGTTGTCTGGAAGCATAGGCTATCACATTCCCTCTTTGCATCAACACACAACCCAGTCCAACTCTGGATGTGTCATAATATACCATAAAGCCTTTTGTTCCATTCGGGCAAAGCCAGAAATGATGTTTTAGTCAGTCTAATCTTCAATTCCTAAAAACTCCTATCACATTCGTCGGACCACTGAAATTTGACTTTCTTCTGAGTTTAATTTGGTCAATGGTGCAGATAAGGAAGAAAACTCATCAACAAATCTGCGGTAATAACCTGCCAATCCCAAGGAAATTCTTATGTCTTTTAGAGAGGTTTGTTTGAGCCAGTTTTTAATTGCCTCAATCTTCTGGGCATGTACTCGAATACCACCACCCGAGACAACATGACCTAAAAAGCCCACAGACTTGAGTCAGAACTCACATTTCGAGAACTTTGCATATAATTCATGGTCATTGAGAGTTTGAAGAACCACTCTAAGATGGTTGGCATATTCCTCTTCATCCTTAGAATATACCAGGATGTCATCAATAAATATAATCATAAACATATCGAGATATGGTCTGAATACTCTATTCATTAAGTTCATGAAGGTTGCAGGTGCATTAGTCAACCCGTAGGGGTGGGCACGGTAATTCTAATTTTGGTTTTGATATTTTATGGTATGATAATTCGGTAATCATAATTATATACAATGAATAATACAAAAACTAATTAATGGTACATACATGATACATAAATTGTACATATAGCTCCCTTTATAAAATAAGTCAGAATCATTCTTTTATAGTTGAATTATGGACTTTGGTCTGAGTTATCGATTTTTAGGAATTAGGACATCAGACACTACTGCAACTGCTTTATGGACATGAATGTATAATGCCATACCGAATACCAAAAAAATAATAAGTTATACTAAATACCATAATAACTATACCACGGTGTAAAAAATTTAGTTTTTTGGTATGACATTCGGTATATACCGTACCATGCCCACCCCTATCAACCCGAAGGAGATGACCAAGAATTCAAAGTGGCCATATCTAGTCCTGAAGGTTATCTTTGGGATATCACACTCCCTCACTTTCAGTAGATGATAGCCAGACTGGAGGTCTATATTTGAGAAACAAGATGCGCCCTGAAATCGTCAAATAGATCATCCATCTTTGAGAGGGGATACTTATTCTTATTCATGACCTTGTTCAATTGTCTGTAATCTATGCACATTCTGAGAGACTCATCCTTCTTTCACATGAATAGAACGGAAGCACCCCAAGGAGAAACACTCGGTCTAATAAATCCTTGCTCTAACAAGTCCCTCAACTGCTCGTACAACTCTTTCAACTCAGCGGGCACCATCTTATAAGGTAGAATTGAGATAGGCTGGGTATCGGGAGGAACATCAATCCCAAAGTCAATCTCCCTATCACGAGGGACTCCAAGCAGATCCTTAGGAAACATATTTTCAATCGGGACTTACTCTAGAGTAGGGGGCTCAACATCATTAGATTTGACTTGCACAAGATAGTAGATGCACCTTTTAGAGATTATCTTTCTAGCTCTAAGATAAGAAATAAATTTTCCCTTAGGTGCAATAGAATCCCCCCTCCATTCTATAACAAGCTCATTTAGAAATTGAAACTTGACGGTCCTGGTTCTACAGTCAAAAGTCGCATAACAAGGGTGGAGCCAGTATATACCAAGAATTATATCAAAGTTGATCATCTCTAATTCAACTAGATCAACAAGAGTAACCCTATGATAGATAGACACTACATAATCTCTATAAACTCTTCTGGCTATGATAGACTCACCAACTAGAGTGGAAACAGGGAAAGGCTTAGGAGAAATCTCAAATTTTCTAGCCACATATGGTGTCACAGAGGACACGGTTGCCCCTGGACCAAGTAAAGCACAACAATTGAAAGTAAAGACTCCAAGCATACCCATCACGACATCTAGTGCCACCTCTTGGTCTTGTCTGTTCCCCATTGCATAGAGACGATTCGTTCCTCTGCTTGTCCCCAGTGTGGAACCCTTTTGATTACCCCTGGACGGTGGCATAACAGTATAAGATTGTGCTATGTTGCCCCAAAATGGACAGTCCCTCAGGAAGTGACTTGTCTGGCCATACTTTTAACAGTCGTTTCCTCTGTCCTTGCACTCTCCAGAATGCATCCTGGCACACTTCCTATAAGGTGGTTTCCCTCTTGAGCCAAGGGTCACACTGGCCTATGAACCCTGTGCTCTAAAATTCGACTACCCTTGAGATCTCTGGTCATGCCTTGTGTTAGGAGTTGGTGCATTGGCTGATGATGGTGCATACCCCGAATGCTTTTTATGAAAGTAAGATCTGTCTTCTTTTTCCTACTTACGCTAGCTAAGCTCATGCCCTGTAGACTTGGCTTTCTTACTCAAGTGTTCTTCTCGGTCTTTCTTCTTGTCCTCCATAGTTTGTTGGGCATAAACCATGATTCTAGAGATGTCCATGACCGGAATCAATAACGTTGCCTTGCACTCCCTCTTCACATGTTTACCTAATCCTGACACAAACTTTCTCACTCATCCTTTCCCACATATCCTGGACCATCTCTGGAGCATACCTGGACAACTTAATAAACTTGAGGTTGTACACCTTGACAATCATCCCCTTTTGCTTCAGGTTCACAAACTCTTCAACCTTTGCCTCCTCAACTCTTGGGGAGAGAAGTGGTCGAGAAAGGCACTCTCAAACTCATCCCACTCAGCAGGCTCAACACACTCTCTCAGACTATCGTCCTACTGGTTATACCAGACGTTTGCCATATCCTTGAGCTGATAATAAGCAAGCTCAACTACCTCAACCTCAGTGGCATGCGTGGCTCTCAGCACCTTGCACATCTTGTCAATGAAATTTTGTGGGTCCTCCTCAACTTTCAACCCCGTATAAACTGGCGGCTTCATTTTCAAAAAGTCTTTGAGTCGGGTTGTGGCAGTGAGCTCTTCAGAGCTTGGACTAGAGGCCTAGGGATCTCAACTATTTCTCTGGGAGGCCACTAACTGCATCAGCATAGTAATGGCTCCCCTGAATTTTTCCTCGGAGGTGGGGCTAGCTGTAGTAGAGCAGGGGCGCCTGTGGGACCTCAGCAGTCTTGGCAGATCGACCCCGTCTCCTTGTCCCCATTTGAATAGGGACCTCTGGTTGGGAATTCCCAGTAGTTGGAGTTGAGGCATCTCTCTAAGCAACATTTTGTTATGGAGGCATGTTCTGCAAACGTGTAACACACGAATTCGGACAAAGCTTTCATAAAGTTAAACTCCATCATACGAACTCAGATCATAGAAGGAGGGTAACACTTCCTAATGTCCTATAGCCTCCTACTTATGAAGTGTGATGTATTAGGACACGACTTCATAGACTCCCTAGGACACTTGAACTCTGTGGTCTGATACCAAGTTTGTCACATCCCAAGATGTACCCTAGGTGTGGCCGACATTCAAAGACTATTGCTAGTCTCTGAGCGAACCACATGGCCTCATCATCACATCTTACTCAAAAGTGGAAGAATACTCAATGATAACATTAGAGGAAAGACAGAAATATCACAAATAGTTTCTCGAGATAATTAAAGTCAGAATAAGAGATACCTAATAACACTTCATTCTGAGTCTATGAAGCCTTTACTCTAACATTCTAGAAGGTACTATGACAGTCCATGACTAGCACAAACTCAAATAACTAACTCAAAATATAAAGAAGGAAGTGAAGGATATACTCCAAATGCAGGGGAGGACTGGGAAGCTGAACCTCAACGGTATATCTACTGAAGTCCTCTATCTGTTGAATCTGCATCATGAAATAATGCAGTGCTAAATGGCATCAGTACGTGGAATGTACGGTATATAAAATACCTCAAGAAACAGATAAGGCTCAAACCAATCAACCGACTCGACTTAAGACTCAACTCTTCATATCATAAATCAACTCAAGTAAGTCATGCATGATTTAAGTTTGAAATCATGCTTTAGAAATAGACTCGGTGTTTAATGTAACTCAGTTTGAAAATCATGATATGCTCCACTCATGTGTTGTTTAGAAGTTTCTCTAACCGACATAACTATCCACCCCCCCACCATTTATATGGTGATGTACAATAAGAAGACGTCATTGCCACGCCCATCCTAAACTTGCCATAGTAAAGGACTTTAACCTTTAACTCTCTCTTGGATCCAAAGAGAATGTCCATCTATTGGGACATGAGCCGCCAAAGTTAACTGCACGACTATCCTACGCTGGCAAACATAGTTCTAAGGTGGCTCTTCTCACCCAACTCGGTCCTCAATACTCCTTCCAAGACTAAATATGCTCATCAACTCAACCTCATCTCAATCAACTCAACATCGATTTCGTCAATTAACTCCATAACTTAAAATGGGAACTCAAACAATGTAATTCAAGACTCAGTTCACATTATGAAAGATTCTTATGAATTACGATCATGTGACATCAAATCATTCATATTCAACACATAGGGCATAACAAATATTCATCACATGCATATATGAAACAAGAAAACATACTTCGCACGTTCAACTTACTTGGTTTAGAAGGTTAGATTCAAAATCCCGATTTAATTAATAAGCAAGAAAAAACTAATCTTAGAGCTAGGTTATCAAGCATTCAAATAACAATCATATGTCATGATAATAATAATGCAACTCATAATTTAAATTAGATATATTCATGATAACTCAGACATATACAAGAATTCGGGACTCAACTCACGAGATTGAGAATATGTAATAAGACTCAATCTTTAACTCTAGTATACGAAGGGGCGTGTCGATAGATATAAACAAACATTTTCGATAGCCTTACATACCTGGGATGAAGAATCACGCAAAACCTTGCAAGAATCTCAACTCCAAGCTCAAAATCTAAAGATTTCCCTTCTTTCTCTCTCAAGAATTCTCACTTTGAATGCTAGTACAAATGGATTTAAAAGCCCTTGATCTCAAGAAAACGACCCTTATACACGTTTATTAAACTTGGGATGTGGTGAAATTGTCCAAAATACCCTTCTCAAAATTAAAAGAAAAATTTTCACAAAAATTACACAAGTATGAGACGCACCTCTTGCACGGACCAATGTATTTTCCTCTAAAAGTCCTCCAAACAAGCTTTCTGATTTCCGTCGAAACTTTTTAAAAAAATATAAGTGTAAGTGCGTGTCTCTAGCGCATCGTTCCTAGGGCGCGCATGAACACTATTTTTCAATTAATTACGAAATTTTTTTTGACTCGGTTGCTCTAAAATCAGGCAGAGGCCATTTTTGTCACGCCTCGGGAGGGTACCCTGGACGTAACAGGCACCCAAAGACTATTGTTAGTCCCCAAGCGGACCACCTAGTCTTATTGCATTCGTTTATTCAATAGATAAGCGGGAGATTTGATAGAATAAATAAACTATTTGTGGAATATCACAATCAGCATCATAGAAAATATGAAAGTAGTATCTCTCAATGGGAAAGAAGCGAGAAATAAACAGTCCTGACACTAACAATCAACTGTCTATGTCTACGAAGCCTCTATAACTAATATCTAGGAAGGTACCATGATAGGCCATAGTTACCACAATCAAAGAGAATACTGAAATAAAGATAAAGAAATAATCATCCTCCGAATGCAGAGGAGGGCTCACCACGATCTGAAATTAAGAACTCTGAACCTCAACGATTGGCTGCTGAAGTCCTCTATCTATAAAATCTGCATCATAAACCAATGTAGCTCCAAAGGGGCGTTAGTACGTGGAATATATTGTGTGTAAAATGGGCTAAAGTAATATATATATGATATTAGATCATCTATCACTCATGCTCAACTCAGAATAAATAATAGAACTCTATTACCTCACTAATCTATCTAGACATCACAGAATAACATCAACCTCAGAATACTATCAACAAAGAACCTATCTGGGAGTTTGTACAACCGACAACCATCGTTTATGAGCCCGATGATGATACAGAGAAGAGATGTCACTACCACATCCGTCCAGTACCTTGTTGGGGTACAGAACGAGTCTGTCGGGGATCCCAAAAGAAGCCTGTCAAGCCCTTTGTGAGACAAAGGAGGCAACCACTTTCGCGGTCCAATCCTCTCCTATGCTGGCCACATAGTTAATGAGTACGAGTGAGACTCACTCTTACCCATTTCGACGCTAATACTCCTCCCAGGACTCAATGTGCTCATAAGTCTATCAATGTCAGGCTGATCATACAACCAACCCCCCTCTCAGGCAGGCACCTCATTTCCTCTATCATTCTATCAACTCAAGAAGTAAATTCTTCCTTTCAAACTCTATGTTAACCTCATTTAAATCTCAAGAATGCTAAGTTCATCTATCTTATCCATCACAGTTTTCATCTCAAGACTTAGACTCCATCCATCATTACATTCAAACAATCAAAGCTCCAGACATCACCCTAAGTTCATTATTCAAGTCTTTAACAGTGAATTCGTACAGGGTTATGGTATAATCACATCATAATACATGTAACCAGTCCATTAAAATATAATGATCATCAATTTATTATAAAATATGAGATTTAAAGATAAATGTCAAGAAAATATTGAAGAACTTCAACTCAAGACATATCAAAGTAATTTACAACTTAATCTATATATTGGAGCATATGGAAGAACAATTCCATGTTTTGGGTAGTCTTTACATACCTGAGATTTGGGAAAAATCCAAACTTCCTTCAAGAATCTAGCCCTGAGCTTGGAAACCCTCCTATTCCTCTTCTTTCCCTCTCTCAGAATGTACGTTTAACTTAAGAAAAAGATTGGTTTTTGAAACCTTTAGTTATAATAAACAACCTTTAAGACAAGTTTTCGAATTAGGAATGGGTTGGAAATACCAGAATGCCCTTCCCATAATAAAAGAATTTTTTTAAATAAAATCTCCACACAAGTCCGCATCGCGCCAGGGGCGCGGACTAGTGTAATTTCGCATTTTTTGTAAAATGTAAATTCCCATCAATTTATTTTTTAAAAAATATAGTGCATCTCCGCGTCCCCTCTGTGTCGTGCCAAGGGTGTGGATTTGCTACTATTTTCGTAAATTTTTGAAAAATTATTTTTAGGCCCGATTGCTCTTAAATTAGATCGAGATCATTCTCTAACTCAATTTTCTACACTAATCACAAATCTAGTCTCAGATTTCCCATCGAAAATTTAGAAGACGCGTTGTGCACATAATACATTTTAGGGGTGCTTCAGTAATTTTATCGGGTGTTACATCATCTCCCCCTTGGGATCATTCGTCCTCAAATGATGAGTAAAATCAAATAGAAACATGAATAACGCTAGAATTCATCTCATTCCTCACTCAGGAATACTCAAATTGTTAACTATCCATCACCTTTCTATCTCTGTCTTAGACTCGGGAATAGAATAAGATAAGGCATCAACTCAATGAAAGAAGATATTTAATAAAGTTAAGGATAAATACATTTACCTTCAACCTCATTATCATCTAGCACAAATAGGTGCGGGTATTTGAGTTTCATCGCTTCCTCAGCTTCCCACGTTGCTTTCTCAACAAATGGATTCCTCTATAGGACTTTAACGGAGGCTATTTCTTTATTCCTCAGCTTATGAACTTGACGGTCAAGGATCTGGACTGGAATTTGTTCGTATGATAGGCTATCCTTCACACCTGTACTCTCCACAAGAATTGCTAAAGCTGGATCCTCTAACCACTTTTTTAATATTGACACATGGAACACCGGGTGAACTCAGTCTAGCTCGGAAGGCAAGTATAGCTCATAAGCAACCTTCCTAATCCTCCTTATAAATTGATACGGTCCGATATAATGGGGACTCAACTTTCCATTCTTCCCAAACCTTATGACACCTTTTGTGGGTGACACCTTCAAGAACACCCAATCATCCACCTCATATTCCAAGTCTCTTCTTCTTACGTCCGTATATAACTTCTAGAAACTCTGGGTTGTCTTCAACCTTTCTCTGATGACTTTCACCTTCTCCATAGACTAGTGTACGAGATCAGGTCTAATCAACTCAGCTTCACCAGCCTCAAACTAGCCAATCGATAATCTACATTGCCTTCCATATAATGCCTCATAAGGGGCCATCTGAATGCTGGCATGGTATCTATTATTATATGCGAACTCAATCAATGGTAGATGATCATCCCAATTTCCATTGAAGTTGATGACACACGCTCTTAACATATTCCCCAAAGTCTGAGTGGTGTGCTCTTGTTGTCCATCCGTTTGAGGGTGTAAAGTTGTGCTCAAATGTACTTTCATGCCCAATCCTTTCTGAAAGGATCTCCAGAATTGATAGGTGAATTGAGCTCCTCTATCTGAAATAATGGACAAGGGAACCCTATGCAATCTCACAATCTCATGAATATACAGTTGGGCATACTTCTAAGTCATATAGGTTGTCTTGATTGCCAAGAAGTGGGCTGATTTCATCATCCTATCAATGATCACCCATATCAAATCATGATGCTTTCGGGATTTGGATAAGCAAGTGATAAAATCTATGTTGATTGTCTCCCACTTCCATTCTGGAATTTCAAAATACTGAGACAACCCACATGGTCTCTGGTGTTCTACCTTAACCTGTTTACAATTGGGGTATTTAGAAACAAATTCGGCAATGTCTTCTTCATCTCATTCCACCAATAGACTTCACTCAAGTCGTGGTACATCTTGGTGGAATCTAGGTGAATAAAATATCGGGAGCAATGAGCTTTGGCCATGATTCTATCTCAAACACCATCAACATCGAGCACACACAATCTTCCTTGATACCTCAATACCCTATATCCCCCTTTTGAGAAAATCGTCACCTTCTGCTTGTGAAACCCTTCTTTCAATCGGATCAAGAAAGGGTCTTGGTCTTGCTTCTCCTTCACTTTTGACACTAAGGAGGACGCAAATCCATTCTGAACATTGACCCTGCCTTCGTTGTTCTCCTCAAGTTGCAACCCAAGTCGAGCCAATCTATGCACGTTCTTCATTAGTTCTCTCTTTCATTCCTCTACATGGGCAGTGCTACCCATAGACATCTTGAGCATCAGCAACAATGTTAGCCTTACCTAGATGGTAGAGAATTTTCATATCATAATCTTTGAGCAACTCCAGCCATCTCCTCTATCGCAGGTTGAGCTCTTTCTGGCTGAACATGTACTGCAAGCTTTTGTGGTCAGTACACATGTTCACATCATGTACTCCACAAAAGTAGTGATGCCAGATTTTTAAGTGCGAACACCACAACTTCCAACTCAAGATCATGAGTCGGACAATTCTTCTCATGAAACTTAAGCTATTTGGAAGCGTAATCTATCACCTTCCCTCTTTTTATAAGTACACAGGCCAATCCCACTCGAGATGCATCATAATATATCACGAATTCCCCAGTCCTGTCTGGCAAAGTTAGCATGGGTGTTATAGTCAATCTAGTTTTCAACTCCTAAAAACTCTTTTCACATGCCTCAGACCACTGAAACTTGGTCTTCTTCTGAGTCAGCTTAGTCAATGGGGCTGATAGAGAAGAGAAGCCTTCAACAAATCTGCGATAGTAGCTCGCTAAACCTAAGAAGCTTCTTATTTATGCTGGAGAAGTTGGTCTTGGCCAATTCTTAACCGCTTCAACTTTCTACATATCTACCCGAATATTACTGCAGAAACCACATGGCCCAAGAAAGCCACAAACTTGAGCCAAAACTCCCATTTTGAGAATTTTGCACACAAATCATGATCTTTGAGTATTTGCAAAACCACTCTAAGGTGATTATCATACTTCCCTTCATCCCTAGAATATATCAGAATGTCATTTATGAACACGATCACGAACATATCAAGATTCAGTTTGAATATCCTGTTCATCAAATCTACGAAAGCTGCAGGTGCATTTGTCAGTTCGAAGGATATGACCAAGAACTCAAAGTGTCCATACCGTGTCCTAAAGGTTGTCTTTGGGATATCACTTTCTCTCACCATCAATTGATGATAACCCAATATGAGGTCTATCTTTGAGAAATAAGTAGCACCCTGAAATTGGTTAAAGAGGTCATCTGTCCTGGGAAGAGGATACTTATTCTTTATTGTGACCTTGTTCAGCTGTCGGTAGTCTATACACGTTCAGAGAGACCCATATTTCCTATGTATGAAAAGGATAGGAGCACCCCAAGTAAGACATTGGTCCTTATGAAACCTTCCTCTAACAAGTCTTTCAATTTTTCTTTCAATTCTTTCAACTCTGTAGGGGCCATTCTATAGGGTGGAATTGAGATGGGTTCGGTCTTAGAAAGAACATCAATCACAAAGTAAATCTCCCTATCAAGAGGGACCGCAGGAAGATCATCAGGAAACACCTCAGGAAACTCATTTACAATTGGAATTGACTCAAGAGTAGCAAATTCGACATCATCAGACCTAACTCTCACAAGGTGGTAAATGTAACCTTTAGAGATCAACTTTCTAGCTCTAAGATAAGAGATGAATTTGCCCTTAAGGGAAATAGAACTCCCTCTCTATACTAAGACAGGCTCATTAGGAAATTCAAACCTAACAATCCTGGTTCTACAGTCAACAAAATAATAATAGGCGTAAAGCCAGTCCACGCCCATTATTACATCAAAATCAACCATCTCCAACTCTACCAAGTCAGCTAAGGTGTGTCTATGATAAATTGACACTAAACAATCCCTGTAAACTCTCTCAGCTAAGATAGACTAACTAGTAGTAGAAACAAAAAAAAGTTCAAGCAAACACTCTGGAAGAACCCCAAACTTACTAGCCACATAAGGGGTCACAAAAGACAAGGTGGCACCCAGATCAATTAATGCATAGCAATCAAAGGTACAGACTCGAAGCATACACGTAACCACACCTAATGCAACTTCTTAATCCTATTGACTACCCATAGCATAGCCTCTTGTACCAGTAGCAGCACCTCTTTGCTGATTTCCCAAAGGAGGGGCTGCGGATGATTGGGGTCTGCTGCTCCCCTCACCCCGTCTTCTATTTGGACACTCATAGCTGAAGTGACCAGCATGTCCACATGAATAACAAACATCTCTTTCCACACGGCACTCAACTCACCCAGATAAAGCTTACCACAATTGCCACAAGGTGGCTTTCCCCCCGTGCCTTGGGTCACACTGGCCTGAGAATGGTCCCCCAGAGCCCTGAAATTCTAATAACCCTGCGATTTCTGATCATACCTATTTGGATGCAAGGGCGCACTTGTTACAGACTACGCAGGATGAGATGATCTCCTATGGAAATAGGACTTGTCACCCTTATTCTGTGTCTGCGGGCTAGGCTCATGTCCCGCTGATTTCACCTTTTTGCTCATCTGCTCTTCTCTATCCTTCTTTCTATCCTTCTCGGTCTGTTGGGAATACACCATAAGTCTAGCGATATCCATGCTCAGAATCAGCAAAGTAGCCTTACACTCTTCCTACACGTGTTTGTCCAGACCAGACACGAACTTCCTCATCCTCTCCCTCGTGTCTTTCACCATCTCTGGAGCATACCTAGAGAGCTTGATGAACCTGAGGCTATATTCTTTCATGATCATCCCTTCTTGTTTCAGATTTACGAACTCATCCACCTTCGTCTCCCTCAACTCTTGAGGAAAGAAGTGGTCAAGAAAGACAGTCTTGAACTCTTCCCAGTTTGCAGGCTCCGCATCCTCACCTCTCCTCTCCTCCAACTGATTGTACCATACGTTTGCAACATCTTTCGGCTGGTAGGAGGCAAGCTCAACTCCTTCGATCTCATCAGCATGCATCACCTTCAGAACCTTATACATCTCATTAATAAAGTTTTGTGGGTCTTCTTCCACCTTCGACCCCATATACACTGGCGGATTCATCCTCAAAAAGTCTCTAAATCTGGTTGCAGCTGAGGGCTACTATGAGCTAGAGCTAGGAGCTTGAGAACCTTGGTTGTTCCCCTAGGAGGCCACCAACTGAGTCATCATGGTAATGGCTTCCCTAAACTCTACCATGGTAGTAGGAGCTGGCTGGGGTTCAGCAGGGGGCGCCTATAGGACCTCATCAATCCTAGCAGGGCGTCCTCATCTCCTAGCCTCGGTCTAAACTGGGGCCTTGGGTTGAGTATTCTTAGCAGTTGGGGCTGGGGTATCTCTCTGAGTGGCGGTTCTCCTTGGTGGCATTTTTGATAAGCGTAAAACGCATGAGTTAAAATGAAATTTCCACAAGGTTAACTCTATCGCACGAACTCAGATCATAGAAGAAAGGTAACACTTCCTAATATCCTATGGCCATTTGCTTATGAAATGTGGTGCACAACACACCCATAAACAAGACTCTACCAGACCTTCATAGACTACCTAGGACACTCAAACTCTAGGCTCTGATACCAAGTTTGTCACGCCCTGGGAGGGTACCCTAGATGTAACTGGCACCCGAAGACTATTGCTAGTCCCCAAGCGGACCGCCTAGTCTCATTGCATTCATTCAATCAACTCATATGCGGGAGATTTAATAGAATAAATAAACTATTTGTGGGCTATCACAATCACCATCATAGAAAATACGAAAGTAGTATCTCAATACGAAAGAAACGGGAAATAAACAGTCCCGACACTAATAATCAACTGTCTATATCTACGAAGCCTCTATAACTAACATCTAGGAAGGTACCATGATAGGCCATGGTTACCACAATCAGAGAGAATATTGATGCCACACCCCGAGCCTATACCCTGGACGTGGCCAGCACTCGAAAACTATTTCTAGTCCCAAGTGAACAACTTGGCCTGGCTGCTTACTCTATGGAAGACTTAATGACAATGGAAAGGCTAAAGAAACAATAAAATAGTTCATAACCGTCTGCATAACTGAATAAAAAGGCATTTAAGTAATATCTGAACAATTGAAAACTAAAATACTAAACATGTGGCCTATGAAACCTCTACTAAGCTATCTGAAAAGGGCTACTGAGATAGGCCCCAAGTATCCAGAAATAAAAGTAAAGATCAAAAAGAAATAACATAGACCATGAGCCTCTGACTGAGAAGAGGCCTCACCACTAGTCTGAAAGCTCTCAAGTTCTCAACGGAATGACTGCTGAGGAACTCGATCACCTGCGTCTGCATTATAAAATGATACAGGTCCCAAGGACGTCAGTATATGGTATGTACAGTATATAAGATGGCCAAAACATTTAAACAGTATATCATAAATGCTTCTCAACAACAACAACAACAACAAAATACCCTGTAAAATCCCACAAGTGGGGTCTGGAGAGGGTAGAATGTACGCAGACCTTACCACTACCATAGAAGTAGAGAGGCTGTTTCCAGGGAACCCTCATCTCAAAACATCATAAATGCTTCTCAAAAACATAATTATGAATCATAGTTAATTAGAAATAATCATCCAGGCTGGTATGCTGAAAATAACATGCTTATAATAATATGCTGAAAGTAGTAAGTAAACATAATTTTGTTTTCTTGGGCAGTTTCTCTAACTGACAACCACCACTATGAGCTTCGTGTTGATACAATGTCTTGCCCACGCTGCCAAAGTCATTCCGTAATTTGCTGGGGCAAGGGACGAAGTGCTAGCGGAGTGGATCCATCCCAAATCTGGGCCATCTCAGTGTCTAAAGAGGAAGTTACTGTAGTACAATCCTATCCTATGCTGGCTACATAGTTTATGAGTGTGAGTAATTTATTCTACTCTCACCCATATCGGTGCTTAATACTACTCCCAAAATGTCTTTACCTAGCTCATACTTAAAGAAATATAACTTCTTGAAATCTGGTTTCTCGGGAACTTAGCCCAACTTTTCTACTAAGCTTTCTCAACTGAAATCTTTACCTTTACTGAAACTAATATCATTCATGTACTTTAAATCATGCTAGATTACTCAAATAAGATACCAAGAAAATCGTTATTTAACTTGGTTCAAACTAAGCTTTTCTTTTATTGAGATGATACCAATATTTTCAAGAAAACTCATCAAATATAAATCTTGATCATAAATAAATATCACTTTGATAACAATTCATTATTTGAGATCATATAGGGACCAAGAATTGTAATATTCTTCAATTATTTTATGCATACATAGAGAAACTGTACTAAATTTCCACATACTTTTTCAAGAACATAATTTCAATGGTCTTTTGTGGCTCCTAGGTCTAATAATGCATAGACATCATGAGTAAAGATTTTGAGCATACCCGTAACCATATCTATTGAGTTTTTCTTCTCCTGTCTGGTGCCCATGGCATACGAGCAGTTTGTACCCCCGCTTGTCCCTGTTGTAGTACCCATGTGAGATGGCTTACCCTGTGGTGCCAAAGAGACTATCTGTGACCTGGTGCCTCTCATATTCTACTTCCCCATAGGACAATCCTTCAAGAAATGCCCCACCTGACCAGATTTGAAATATCCATTCGTGCCTAGCAGGCACTCTCCGGGGTGAGACTTACCATACTTACCACAAGTAGGATAACGGTTTGATTGAGCTATGCTACCATGTGACTGACTGGCTGGAAACCTTCGGTGCTGCGATCCCTGCTCATTCTTGGCCCTCGGTACAGGTGCACTAGCGGATGAAGGTGATGGTCTGGTTGTCTTAGGCTAGAAGGATGTGTGACCTCCACCTCGAGTCCCTCTCTTGCCTGACTCCTGGCCTGAGGTTTTAGCCCTCTTACTCCTGAAATCCTCCCTATCCTGTATCTTCTCCTCTTCTACCTGTTGTACATACATCATCAAACGGGTTATATCCATATCTCCAATCAACATAGCATTCTTTCCTTCTCTCTTAGTCAATCGAGAGAGCCTGGACACGAAGAGATCCATCCTCATACGTATGTCTGCCACCATAGCTGGAGCATAACAGGATAGCTAAGTAAACTTGAGGTTGTACTCTCGTATGCTCATATTCTCTTGCTTCAAATTTAGAAACTCTCTCACCTTAGCCTGTCTCATCTCCCTAGGAAAGTACTATCCTAGAAAGGCCTCCTCAAACACTGCCCAAGTAATTGTTGGTGCCCCTTCTGCCTTACTCCCTTTCCACTAGTCAAACCAGAGTCTAGCTACCACCTTAAGCTGGTAGGCAGCCAACTCAACCTGCTCAGTATCAGCTATTCGCATCACCTGAAATACCTTCTGAAGCTCCTCAATGAAGTTCTCAGGATCCTCCTTCACATCAGACCCCATGAACTCTGATGGGTTCATTCTCAGAAAGTCTCTAATCTGGCGGTATCCGCCCCCTCATTCCTACCATCTCCCTGGTAACCTCCTTGAGTAGTGACTGCCTAAGCCAAAGTCTGGATGGCCTGGCAAAGCTCAGCATTAGAAATGTCTGCCTGCTGTGGCTGCTCCACAGGCACAGCTGGGCCTCAAGGTTCCTTAGAAATTCTGCCAGACTGGTTTGTATTCCTTCTGGATGGATGCCCTCTTCCCTTGATTGGTCCGTTAGCTTTGTGGGGAGGCATGATCTAAAAACACAGCGTGAACGCACGACTTAGAAAGGGACCTCACAGAGATATACTCTTAAGCTGAGACAAGGAATGACAAATAATGATGACACTTCCTAATATCCCGTAGCCTCTATATTATAGGTGTGGTGCGCTTCATATCCATAATATGGACTCTACTAGACACGATTCCATAGACTTCCTAGGATTCTGGAACTCTATGCTCTAATATCAAGTTTGTCACACCTCGAGCCTACACCCTGGACGTGGCCAGCGCTCGAAAACCATTTCTAGTCCCAAGCAAATCACTTGGCGTGGATACTTACTCAGCGGAAGACTTAATAACAATGGAAAGGCTAAAGAAACAATAAAATAGTTCATTATTGTCTGCATAACTCAACAAAAAGGCTTTTAAGTAATATCTGAACAACTGAAAACTGAAATATTAAATATGTGGCCTATGGAACCTCTACTAAGTTGTCTGAAAAGGGCTACTGAGACAGGCGCCAAGTAGCCAGAAATAAAAGTAAGACTAAAAGGAAATAACATAGACTATGAGCCTCTAACTGAGAAGAGATCTCACCACTAGTCTGAAAGCTCTCAAGTTCTCAACGGAGCGGCTGCTGAGGGACTCCTCACCTGCGTCAGCATCATAAAATGATGCAGGTCCCGAGGACGTCAGTATGTGGGATGTACAGTATGTAAGATGGCTAAAACATTTAAACAGTATATCATCAATGCTTCTCAAAAACATAATTATAAATCATAGTTAATTAGCAATAATCATCCAGGCTGGTAAGCTAAAAATAATATGCTGAAAGTAGTAAGTAAAATATAATTTTCTTTGCTTGGGGAGTTTCTCTAACCGACAACCACCATTATGAGCTTCGTGGTGATACAACGTCTTGCCCACGCTGCTAGACCCGTTTTATACTTTGCTTTGGCAGGGGACGAAGTGCTAGGGGAGTGGATCCATCCCAAATTTGGGCCATCTCAGTGGCTAAAGAGGAAGGTACTATAGTACAATCCTATCCTATGCTGGCTACATAGTTTATGAGTATGAGTAATTTATTCTACTCTCACCCATATCGGTGCTCAATACTACTCCCAAAATGTCTTTACTTAGCTCATACTTAAAGAAATATAACTTCTTGAAATCTGATTTCTCGGTAACTTATCCCAACTTTTCTACTAAGCTTTCTCAACTGAAATCTTTATCTTTATTGAAACTAATGTCATTCATGTACTTTAAATCATGCTAGATTACTCAACTAAGATACCAAGAAAATCTTCAAGAAAATCGTTCTTTAACTTGGTTCAAACTAAGCTTTTCTTTTCTTGAGATGATACCAAAATTTTCAAGAAAACTCATCAAATATAAATCTTGATCATAAATAAATATCTCTTTGATAACAATTCTTCAAATGAGATAATATCGGAACCAAAAATTATAATATTCTTCAATAATTTACGCATGCATAGAGAAACTTTACTAAATTTTCACATACTTTTTCAAGAACATAATTTCAATCCAAACTTGAAACTTCTAGGATGAAAACTAGGTTATATTTTTCTAAAATATTCTAAAGTAATGATTTTAGAGAGGTCTTACATACATTGGAATGAGTTCTTGAGAAATTGGAAGAATTATCTTGAACACCCTAATTGTTCTTGAATCTCTACACTTGAAGTTCTGGGAAGAGTTTCTTGTTTTTGAGAGAAAAATAGAGTAGGAATACGTTTAAAGAACTAATTAAGACTTAAAAACGGATTAATTTTGGATATAGGGTTTGAGAAAAGTCAGAATTGCCCCAATCCATTAAAAGAGAAAAATTGCCCCTATAATACTCTAGCGTGCGACACGCACTAGTGTTATTTCTCAATTTTTTTTGAAAATTTCAGCTTTTCGTCAAATTAGGAAAAATCACAAGTGTGGTTCCGCGTTCTCTCCGCATTGCGGAGCGGACACAGGAACCTCACTGTTTTTGAAATTTTTGGGGAAAAGTAATTTGCATTTTTTCGAGCTTTTGTCGAGTCGAGATCATTTTTTTGACTCATTTTTTTGCACTGATTGGAAATCTGATCTCGGATTTGCAAACGGAGTAAGAGAACTCAAGTTACACGTAAGATCAATTCTAGGACTATTTTCATCATTTCACGAGGGCGTTACAACTGAAATAAAGATAAAGAAATAATCATCCTCTGAATGCAGGGGAGGACTCACCACGATCTGAAATCAAGAGCTCTGAACCTCAACGATTGAGCTGTTGAAGTCCTCTGTCTACAAAATCTGCATCATAAAATGATGTAGCGCCAAAAAGGCGTTAGTACGTGGAATGTACTGTATGTAAAATGGGTTAAAGTTAAAAATATATATGTATGACATCAGATCATCTATCGCTCATCTTCAACTCAGAGTAAAGAACGGAACTCTATCACCTCACTATCCATCTAGACATCACACAATCACATCAACCTTAGAGTACTATCAACAAGTATCCTATCTGAGAGTTTTTATAACCTACAACCACCACCTATGAGCCCAGTGATGATACAGTGAAGAGATGTCACTGCCACATCCATCCAGTACCTTGCCGAGGTATAGGAAGAGACTATCGGGGATCCCAAAAGAAGTCTGTCAAGTCCTCTGTGAGGCAAAGGAGGCATCCGCTTTTGCGGTCCAATCCTCTCCTACGCTAGCCACATAGTTAATGAGTGCGAGTGAGACTCACTCTCACCATTTTAGTGCTAATACTCCTCCCGGGATTCAATGTGCTCATAAGTCTATCAATGTCAGGATGATCATATAACCAACCCCCCTTTCAGGCAGGGACCTCATCTCCTCTATCATTCTATCAACTCAAGAAGTAAATTTTTCCTTTCAAACTCTATCTTAACCTCAAGAATGCTAACTTCATCTATCTCAGCCATCACAGTACTCGTCTCAAGACTCAGACTCCATCCATCATTATATTCAGACAACCAAGGCTCTAGACATCACCCTAAGTTCATTATTCAAGTATTTAACAGAGAATTCGTATAGGGTTATAGTATAATCACACAATGATACATGTAATCAGTCCATTAAAATATGATGATCATCAATTTAATATAAAACATGAGATTTAAAGATAAATGTCAAGAAAATATTGAAGAACTTCAACTCAAGACCCATTAACTAGTAATTTACAACTTAATCTATACTTTGGGACACATGGAAGAATAATTTCATGTTTTGGGTAGCTTTTACATACCTGGGATTAGGGAAAAATCCAAACTTCCTTCAAGAATCTAGCCTTGATCTTGGAAACCCTCTTATTCCTCTTCTTCTCCTCTCTCAAAACGTACGTTTAACTTAAGAAAAAGATGGGTTTTTGAAACCCTTAACTAGTCGTAATAAACAACCTTTAATACACGTTTTTGGAATTAGGAATGGGTTGGAAATACCCAGAATGCTCTTCCCGTAATAAAAGAAAATCTTTAAAAAAAATCTGCATTCGCGCCAAGGGGCGCGGACTAGTGTAATTTCGCATTTTTCGTAAAACGTAAATTCTTGTCAAATTTTTTTTTAAAAAATAAAGTGCATCTCCACGCCCCTCGCATCACGCCAGGGGCACGAATTTGCTACTGTTTTCGTAAACTTTTGAAAAATTATTTTTTGAACCGGTTGCTCTTAAATTGGGTCGAGATCATCGTTTGACTCAATTTTTCGCGCTGATCGTGAAACTGATCTCGAATTTTTCATCGGAGCTTTGGAAGACGCATTGTGCGCACGATACGTTTTAGGGGCATTTTGATAATTTTATGGGGTTTTATAATTTTCCCACTCAATTTTTTGTGTTGATCGCAAATCCAGTCTCGGATTTTCTATCAGAGCTTGGGAAGACGCGTTATGCACATGATTTCATTCTAGGGGTATTTTGGTAATTCGCTGGGTGTTACACTGAGAATCATTTCATTAAGAGTAAAAATGAAATTTTAAATTTAAATTGTTTCCACTTAGAGTAAGGTGACATTCTTTTTGGGATGGACCAAAAAGGAAAGGGTGTCACATAAAATGTGATAGAGGGAGTAATATTTCTTCCTTTTAGTCTATTTTTAGAACATATTATATTTATATAATTAAATATAATTTGACTTGAAAATATTATTTTACATTAATAAAATGATTAATAGCCATAAAAACCTCTAAGATTTACTTTAGATCATAAATTTTAAAAAAAAATTATTTAAGTTTTGTATCAAGTCAAACTGTGCCATATACATTAAGCTGAAAAAACTAATTATGCAATATACTAAAGTTTCTAAATCTAAATCTCATCGTTATCCAAAAACAAAAGACATTTTTACGTGTTTAGCTCATAAAAAAGAACGAGGACTCCGGTCTAACTGAGTGATTGCACTTTTAGCCTCAAGATAAATGACCTAGGCTAGATATTAATTACTGTCTAAACTAAAATTAATTTGGTACTCTTGAAAATAAATCAAACAATCCATTTGAAAATTGAAACAAATAAAAATGCAAGGATAATAGAATATATAATAAAATGATAAATAGACACAAAAATATTTAAGATTTACTTTACATCATAAATTTCAAATAAATATTTGTATCAAGTCAAATTGTATAATATAAATTAAGATGGAAGAAGTAATTATGCAATATAATAAAGTTTCTAAATCCAAATCTTATTGCTATCTAAAAACAAAAACATTTTTACGTGTTTAGCTCATAAAAGAAAACGAGGCCTACTGTCTAACCAGTTGATTGTATTTTTAGATATGGTGACCGGTCACTCACATCAACATAAATGACCTAGGTCGGTAATTAACAACTGTCTAAACTAAGGTTAATTTGGTACTCTAGAAAATAAATCAAACAATCCATTTGAAAATTGAAATAAATAAAAATGCAAAAGGATAATATAATATATAATACATAAAATAAATCATATGTCAACTTTAGAATTGAAGTAATTAGTAAATCCATCTAGCATATAGCCCTCCCTCCTTAAATAAAGAATACTACATTTAAATTAGGAAGATTGTACTAGTACTTGATCTTTTATTGATGAATATACTAACTTTAAGCAACAATCTTGATGGGAGCTCTAAGTTGCATTTGTATAAAGGTTGAGCTCAAAAAAATATTAGCTATCATTTGGTTCAAGGTCAGAACATGCAGCTTTCAAGTGCTCCTTCTGTGAACTAGCACTTGACATATGCAGCTCCTGAAGCAATT
>JAABOM020091723.1:0-71596 GCA_011800125.2 Solanum clarkiae | reverse complement strand
ACCACCTATCAAAAACTGTATACTTTATCTTTCAATTACCTTTGAGATGATTCTTTTGGTGGCCATAATATTGGAGTGTAGGACTGTATATGTAGCATGTGACATGTGGATAATCACACAAGACAATATGACAATGAAAAGAGTACTTTACACAAATGATGAAATACGTATGAAATGGACAACTCGTGAACTTTATCTAGTAACAAGAACTCATGTAACTTGATATCCAAACATGTATGTAGATTTGAAAATGACTATGTATGGAATCATATGAACATGTAAAACACTGGAGACATGGTTAATAGTTGTGTCGGAGTTGGCAAGTGCCTTTATGTACCAAGGAGAAATCTATATTTCATGCCAAGTGATACGAAATCAAGTAACCTTACATACCTCGTTGTATAACCTCGTTACTACCTTGATATAACCTTCCCTTCCTCCAAATACTTATCTATAACATAGTAGGTGATAAAACTAGCATTAACAGCTAATAGATACACATTGGCATCCCAATTACATAACAAAACAACACATGGGCAGCAAGCGGGTGTTTATAAACCCGAGCGCATTCCTTTAACTTTTCCGTCCCTAATCATATTTTCTAATACACATTAGAATGTACACATCATGTACAGCCTATTTCAATGCCATAACAGTCTTACAACATCCCACAAAGCACAACAGATGACAATTCCACATAATCTAAAAATGGATAGCATAACGTTACCTTCCTTCGCTACCTTTCGATGTCGACAACTCCAAACCTATTCAAACTTTAACCAAACTGTTCCAACAACATTTACACATATAAACAGATCTAAAACAATCTTATAACAGTACTTAAGAAGTCATGAAGGACGTGAGCTAATAGCTTTATATACAACAGCCCGCAAGTTCCAATCAACATGACGCTTAAGATAGCACAATAAAACGCGCTTGTTAAATGAAATCAAAATCAGGGCAGCAACCTTAGGGTGATATTTATAAATTAAACCATATAAATAACACCAAGTTATTTTCATAGTACAACTCACAAACCATAGAAATATCACCAAAACAAAAGAAAAAGTTGCAGCAACTTTCAGCACAGAATCTGTCCAGATTTTCCAGCACCAACATACTAGCATATACTTCTTGTTTTTCATAAGAAAACCATAGTAAACACATGTATAAACATACTTACCACTACCTTCAAGGTACAGGGCTTCTATAAGAACCCTAGAATTCCCTTTTAGCTGCTTCACAAAGTTAAGAAAAGTTGAGAGAACTTTAGAGACAAATCTGATTTTTTTTGTGAGTTCAAGTGAACAATGACTTGTGGAGCTGCTTTGGAGCCCTTTATAAAGAGCTATTATGCCGACCTTCTCTTGAAATTTTGACAATATTATACCACACGTTATCAAGTTACTTGTCCACCAGCTTGGCCCCCAAACTTAGGCCCAAATGGGTCTCCAAGTTGATGGGCTTGGCTGCCTATTTTCAGTTTTCACTTACTTAGTTTTGGGCCCAATTTGCTAAGTGTGTTGTGATGTCTTTGGTCCCTTTTTATTATACTTCTTGGGTTGAAAATATATCCCATTTATAATGCTAAAACATAGGCGAAAGTTACACCCTTAACACGGACTTTATTCATAATCGAACTTAGAGAAATTCAATGTCGAGCCTCGTCTCCGTTTAGCTAGCAAATTTAAGCTAAGTGAGTAGATGACTCACCTGCTAACTTATTAAGTCCTGCAAGCACCTCAATTCTTGCACTTCATTTAAGGCCATACTCTCCTCAATTTGACACAAAACATGTATACACTCGACCCTCTTAAGCATTAGACGCACATATAGCCCATTAACATAAGATTCAAGCACTTTTGAAAATTAGTGCTAATTTGACCAAATCGTGTCATGTTTAATTTGAATTGTACTAGTATTGTAAGGTGTGGGGTGTTATAGATTCATCCTCATAAAATCCCTCACCCTAGATGCCAAAGTAGGAGCATGAGGGGCATGGGCCCCTTGATTGATTTGATTAGTCATAGCTTGAGCTAACAAGTCAATAGCATCCTGGAACTATTCATGAGTTAGTTGGTCATGCAATAGATCATCAGTAGCTCAAGAATGCTTAACCAGACATTTTATCAAACACTTGGACGATGTATAATGCTAGTTTTAAATCATGTAATTCAAGAGTAAAATCGTGTAAGAAAACTTAGTGTAAATCCACCAACCAACACTTGGTAATACCCTCATACAAGATACATTAAAATCCCTGACAAAATCTCATGATAAATGATAGATTCATAGCTCAAAACATGCTTAAATAGTTACCAATCATGAAACCCCAACATAATAATCAACTTTATAATAAGAGATACTCATGGATAATTCAACTTGAAAAGATGCAATTTACATAAAAAGAAAGGTTGGGTGTAATGGGTGAAAGGACCCAATAGTTGAAACCACATAACTCAACTTTGGAGTTTTCCTTGATGAAGATTTAAATGATAACTTGAAGCTTGAATGAATTTCTTCAGATCCAGAATGAGTTTGGCACACTCAATTTTGGATGGAATATTTGGTTAAGTGTTAGAGAGGATTTTGGGGAATGTCTTGAACGATATGGGGTTGAAAAATAACTAAGTACATGTGTTTTTACATATAGGAAGGCTTAGCCCCAAGACCCCATAGAGTTAGGCCAAAATAGTGAAATTGGCAACAAAATACATATTCCACGATGGATCCGCGTCGTGGACCCTTACTGAAATTGCAAAGTTGGCAAAATTCGTTTTATGCTATGGGTCTTCTATAATTCGGGCTATACCCATTTTCCATTCAATTTGTCCCTGATCAAGAATATAAAGTCAGATTTTTGATATCACACACGAATTTTGAGATTTATAGAAATTACGATTGTCGGAATTTTTGAAGCACCTTTTCGGGCACTTTTTGGGGTGTTTCATTCTGCCTCTTCATCCTTAATTTCCACATATTCCTCCACTCTTATTTCTCTCCCTCAATTCACTTATCTTTTGATACACTTCATTGACTTGAGAGGGTGGCATCAGATGAAGGAGATACTTATGACAATCCAACACAAGTGAATACTTGTTGGCTCTACCATAATGCTTGGTTACGATAATATAGACAAGGTCTCCCGAGTAACATATGACAAGATTGCATTAGGATCACATCATATAAGATCTTATCTTGGTACTTCCCCCAATCTGCAATTTGATCAATACTTGTCTTTGCACTCTCAGTTCTCCACATTCACTCAACCATTAAAGTTTATAAGATGTAGCATGCTCAGTTGTAGGGAGTTTCAAGAATTCTTCTAATGCAGTTTTGGCAACATTGGAACAACATCCATTATCAATATTCAAGGAACATACATTACCTTTGATGAGGCATTATGAATTGAAGAGATTTTCTCTTTGACACAAATCATCTATAGCCTTGCAAATCATGACTCACCTAACCATATACATTGGCACGGTGAACACTCCTTCTTGAGGCTAAGCATCTTCAATTGGCTTTTTCCTCATCAACCCATTAAGAATAGCTAGTGCTCTCCCTTCATATGGATCTTGTTCCTCATGTTCAATATCTTCAAATGCATTTTCATCTTGGCGTTCATCTTCAAAACTTTCTTCTTGATCAACGTCTTCAGCAAGGTATAACTCTCTTCTATGGACTAGGACATTCAACCAATTAGGATAGTCCTGCATCATGTGTCCCATCCTTTACATTTAAGACTTTGAATTCCTTTAGGGTACATGATCAGTTCTTTGTTACCTCCTTCTCACAGTGGACACTTTGGAGTATCGCTTTTAATGGCTTTCTTCTCATAAGATTTCTTAAGATCCTTGCCTTTGTTATATCCGAAAGACGTTTGAACTATTTCACCTTTTTAGTTAGACGACTTTTCTTCCATGAGTTCCCTGTCTATCTCATGACGCACTTAAAAGATGTCATTCAAACTACATAACTTGTGAACTGCAATCTTAGAAGAGATTTCTTTGTTCAAAGCTACATTAATGTGAATCACAACATGCTCTTCATTTTTATTGTACTCTAGCTTCAAGATCAAATTTTGAACTCATCATAGTAAGCCAACAACAATTTTGTTTCCTTGCCTCAGATTGTACAATTTTGGCGAGCAACTCTTATCTATAGCTTTATGGTACATATTTGACTCTCATACCGACTTTCAAGTCAATCCATACTGGTGGTAGAAACTCCTTGAAGAACTAGATGATATCTCTTCATGAAACCCCACCATGTAATTGCATAACCTTCAAATTGAGCAATAGCAAAACAACATTTTTTTATCTCAATCAAATCATTGACTTGAAAAATTCTCTCACAAAGTGACCCCCATTCTAGATAAGTATCAGGATTGAATTCTCTTTTAAAAGTTCATAAACTAGTTTTGATAGTATTGATCCATACATCTCAAACTCCATTACAACCATTACTAATGTTATGTTGATCTATTTGAAATTCGAAATGTTATTTATCTTACTCTTCTTCAAAATCTTGTGGTTGGTTCAAATAAGGTCTTCTTTCAGTTGGATACACACCAAATCAACCTCTGTGACCTCGAAGTCCCTTTTGTCCTCTCGGCACATGTCTTTGGATATCTTTCTATGGTGCCTCTTCACCTTAACCTTCCTACCCTCATAGTACTCTTCATCTCTCACTTTGTCTACTTGAATTGGTCATTATTGGGTTTGGGGTGCTTGGAATGGTGGATTTTGGTTTAATGGTGCCTGGTAAGATCGATATGTGTTTGGTGGAGCTTGTTGAGGAGTTTGTTTTGTGGTGGTCTGGTATTGGTGGTACTTTTGTTGGGGTATATGGGTGTTGGATAGAATACTCAATGGAAGGCTCGAGGAGTTGTAGTAGGAGAAGAAGGACAATTAGGACCACTTATTGAAGCTCGATAGCTGGTTTGTGGAGCGGTATTTGTAGAGTTAAGTCGCCCCTCAACATTGATTATTCTACCATCCATAGTCGACACACTACCTTAAATAGTTGATATATGAGCCCCCACAGCTTCCATTCTCTGACTCATATTGGTAATCAATTCCATTATAGCATCCAAAGTAACTTCTTCGGTGGGTGGTGTAGTTTCATTCCCACTTGTCGTTGTACCTATTAAAACAACACTTATTAAAAAAACAAACAACGTTATCATTAGTGAAATAGCCTTGCAATCACTCATGTTTACACCCTTTTATGGCCTCCCTAATTGGCTCGGTTAAGGTCGAAGATTGTTTATACTAAGTGGTTCACAAGGTATCAATTTCTGTGTTTAGCCAAAGTGGATTCTTGTTTTAAGAAGAACAGACGACTCAAATAAAGCAAACCGACTTGAATTAAGAAGTTAACTATAAAATAAAACAAATAAAAGCACAAAAGAAATGGCACTTAACAAAGAACAGGATTCAAGAACCAAAAATCCACAAGTAGATCAATTACGAGTTGGAAATTATCTTAGCAACCTTGAAACAAATGAGAATCAAAAGAAAAGGAACTTGGATTGGTCGAGCTTTAGAGATCCAATTCCTTTGTTTCAAAAGTCAAAAATGAAGTTCAGCTCGTGAACTATCAATTTAACTGCTGAAACACTTCGCCAGACCTCCGATGCCTTGCTTTGGACCTGCTGAAACTTACAGCAACTTGAATGGGATAAGGCAGACTCAGACACTATTTGGTGTGTCGCCGAATGTGTCCTTCATGCACGACTTTGAATAGCTCTTCTTGCATTTTTGCAGCTCTAAAGATCCCAAATTTCACCTTCTTGTGGGCCCTGGTATTTTTTCGTCCTAGGACATGTCCCGTTTGGTAAATTCCAATAGTAAAAACAAAATTATTCCTTCTATTTTGATACTTTTTGGATCACCACCCTTTTTGGTATATTCTTCCTCTTGAATATCTGAATGTTCCTCAAGAATATTACCAACAAGTTGAAGATCCAATTAAAACCCTTGAAGTTTTTGGCTCAGAATTCCACAAAATTTGAGATTTAAGTTCTCCTTGATGTAAAAAACAAACCCCAATACTTTTTAGACATCAATTCCCGACCAATTTCTTCAAATCTCAAGACCTACTTTCTTTTTCTTCAAATCTCAATTCTAAATTCACCAAATCTTAGGCTAAGACTCAATTAATGTTAGGGAACACAAATCTAATATTACAAACTCCAAACAAGACTCAAATCAACAAAAAATTTTTTGAGATTTTTCCAAAAATGTTTTTGATTCTTATTTTGTAATAACCCAAGACTAGAATCATTGAAACAAATCTAATCCTTTTTCGATACTAAATGATGTAATACAAAAAAGGAATAAAAAACACAAGAAAATAAGATGATAGATTGAAATAAAAAGGACATCAAAAGCAATCTAAAGGTATATTAAACTTAAAGACCTCAATTTATAGATAGATAGATTGACACAACAAGGAAAATCAAAACCAACATAAAGGTATTTTAAACCAAAAGGCCTCAATCGATTAATCCACCACAGTACCAGTCTCATATGAAGACCTCAAGGGAAATTGGATTTCCAAACAACCCTCATTTCTAAACAAAGTTTAACCAAAGCTTGTAGCATGCTCTCAAAATCACACAAGGAGCATTGTTCATCATTATTCAAAATATTCTACCTACAAATGAGCAACTATGATCTATTTTACAAATGAGAAACTATGAGATATTTTACAATCTTAGGAAAATATTTTACAAAATTAGCCACAAATGGCAAAAATCACCAAATGGTGATCAAAGTGATCGTTGGCTTCTTAATTTGGCAGATCACCAAATAGGCACCTCATTGCTGATCGTGAAACCCTCTGAATATCAAACAATCTGTAAGATCCAGTGGTCTCATACACCATCACCATCTTCACTACGTGGATCATCGAACTAGTCCCTATTGTCGAATGTGATAGCTTCTCCTCTTGCTTTGTCTTCATTTCTCCAAGTTATCTTTCGCACATAGAACCCTTCCTTTGGCCTCATTAAGAGCTCAAGGACCTTTGACTTAATGAATTGCCCTTGTATACTTCGTAATTCTTGATATTGGCTCCTTGTGAATGGCTTTGATGCAATCCAGCTTATATCAATCTTTAATAAAATCATGATAGGTACATGTACATAAGTTTAAAAACCATGCAATTCAAGAGTAAATGGTATGAGAGAAGTAAAATAAAATCACTTGAACATTATTCAACATAACCCACCAAAAGCATAATATGACTTGGCTATGGTATCATCAAACCTTCATAAAAATCAAAATATTGCACATGACATTTCATTGCATAGTAAAATACAAGGATAAACATCATAAAATATTTCATAGTATCACCAATAAAGAGTTCATAAAATTTTGTTAAGTTTCCATAACATGATAATGGATGAGGAAGAGGAATGGTTAAGCTTTGTGGAGAAAAGGTCTCCACAATCAAAACTCATATACATTAGTGTGATTTGGTGAAGGAAAATCTTATTTGAAAGTGGAGGAACCAAAACCCTAGCTTGCACCTTGCTTTTGAGCACCTTGAGGGAGCTTGAGAGTGTTTGGGAGGTTTTTTTACTTAGGGTATTTGAGAATAGGGTTGAAATGGAGTAGTTTAGAGTTGTTTTATGGCTGAAAAGGGCTCATTTGGAGGTTAAAGCTACATGGTATAGGCATATAACAATAGGAAAGGTCGAATTTTCCCCTTATAAAATTCAGTCAGATAGGACAATGAGACCCCGATTGCAGGTTGTGGTCCCATCTATGGGTCGTGGAAGGGGGGCTCTCATCAAGTAACATTTTGAATCCTTAGAGATTTTCTCAAAATCGTATCCCGCAGAAGGACTTACGGCTCGTTGGTCAAAGTACAGGTTGCTATTATCTCGTACACCCAACTTCAAGAACCAATATTTTCACTAAGTCTTTCCACTATTTGACGAGCATATGCTACAACATAATCCCCTTCATAATAACCACCAATACTTGGAAAAACCTCTAAATTTCATTTCTTAGGAACTTTTACACCTTCTATCATGTGTGGACTTAATTTATTATTACTACGTATATATATGAGTATGTGCTTGAGTCTATAGTAGCTCTGTGAAAATGACTTCCAGGTTCTGGGTAGGTTGTATTTGGATTATAGATGTATGACTAGTATTGTTATGTTAGAGATTCAGGACATGTTGTGGGTTGGGTTGGCTAGCTTGTGGGTTGGATCTAACATGTGCCATCATGATGGAAAAATCGAGTCGTGATGCCCCACTATTACACTTTTCTCAAATCCCTATACATTTTTATTTAACTAGAATGAATGGAATTAGATGAATATGGGCCTCTATCAAAATCAAGTCTCTCAACCTATGAACATTTGTCACATACAACCTACCTTAGTATCTTAGGACACC
Source organism: Solanum clarkiae (assembly GCA_011800125.2). NCBI lineage: Eukaryota > Viridiplantae > Streptophyta > Magnoliopsida > Solanales > Solanaceae > Solanum > Solanum clarkiae. The sequence goes on along the minus strand of JAABOM020091723.1, from coordinate 63,174 downwards.
ATCTTCCCCTTTGGAGAAAACCTTTATCTTGTCCTCTTTTACGAATGCCTTCCATTCCATAAAAGTGGGGTCAAGGTCTTTCTTGGATTTGACCTCTTCAAACAAGGAATATTTGAAACCATCTAGAACCACCATACCTATATCTTCATTTTCATCCAACCTAGCTGGTTGATGAACATCCTTTGCTAATTCCTTCTTCCTAACATTGATATGAGCTACACTCTCGATGGACACCTGACATAATGTATCGGGCACAATATTAGCTTTGCCGGGGTATCAACACACACTTATATCATAGTCTTTAAGGAGTCCTAACCACCTCTTTTTCCTCAAATCAAGATCTCTTTTGGTCAACACATATCTAAATAAACCCCATACAAATAGTGATGCCATATTTTCAAAGCAAATATCGTGATGGCTAGTTCAAGGTTATGAGTAGGATAATTACGCTTATGCACTTTTAATTTCATAGAAGCATAGGCTACCTTGCTACCTTGAATCAACATACACCGTAAATTGATCCTTAAAGCATCATAATATATGAAAAACACTTCTAAGCCTTCTGATAAAGTTAAAATAGGAGTAGAGTTGAGCTTGTCTTTTAATGTTTGAAAGCTCCTTTCACATTCATCGGTCCAACGAAATTTTGCCTTCTTTTGTCTTAACTTTGTCAAAGGGGATGCAATCAAAGAAAACCCCTCAAAAAATCTCTGTTGGTACCCTCCTAAGCCTATGAAGTTACTAATACCATTGGAGTTAAAGGCCTAGGGTACTTTCTCACCACTTCTATTTTCTTGGTATCCACTTTGATTCCTTCACCCGATACCACATACCCTAGAAGTGTAACCTCTCTCGACAAAAATTCACACTTTTCTGAAATGGTAAGCAACTTTTCTTCCCTCAAAGTTTGCAATGCTATCCTCAAATGCCTCAATGCACTCTTTCACTTCGAGAATAAATCAAGACGCCATTATGAACACCATAACAAACATGCGAAGTTAAGCTTTAAAGACCATATTCATGAGATCCATAAATACTGCCAGAACATTAGTTAGGCCAAATGATATCACTATATATTCAAAGTGCCAATACATTGTCCAAAATGTCATCTTAGAAATATCATATTCCTTCACCCTCATTTGATGGTATTCATAACGAAGGTCGATCATCGAGAAGTTAATAGCCCCACATAATTAATCAAATAAATCATCTATCTTTGGAAGGGGATATTTGTTCTTAATGGTGACCTTGTTGAGTTACCAACAATCGATGCATATTCTAAGTATTCCATCTTTCTTCCTCACAAACAATACAAGTGCACCCCAAGGTGATTTGTCAACACTAATAAAAACTTTGTCCAACATGTCCCTTAATTGATCCTTTGATTTTATTAACTCTGTCTAGGCCATACAGTAGGGAGGATTGTTAATAGCTTGAGTATCAGGGAGAAGGTCTATGCTAAAACGTATTTCTCTTTCGGGAATAATACTAAGGATTTCATCGCGAAAGACATCGAGAAACTCATTGACCACTGGAATCGACTCAATAGAAGGGATTTTGGACTCATCATCCCTAATTCTTACATGATGATAAATGCAACCCTTAGAAATCAATTTTCAAGCCTTAAGACAAGAGATGAACTTACCATTAACCATCAAATCAAGACCTTCTTACTCATATATGGGTTCATTGGGAATTTGAAACTTAACCTTAATAGTGTATAATCAATGGAAGGATGATACGTGTGTAACCAATCCATCCTAAGAATGATGTCAAAATCTACGATGTCAAGCTCAACAAAATCACAAGGGAAGACTCCATGCAATATGGACATGGGGCAACCTCTATGACTGTCCTAGAAATATTATACTCACCAATAGGAGTAGATACCAAAAATTGTTCACATAACCATTCGAGGCACATATCAAACCTACTACCAATGAATAGGGTAATAAAACATAAAGTGACACCTGGATCCAATAAAGCATACACATCATGGTCATAAAAATATATGGTGTTAACATGGTGAACTTTACCAACCCCTTACCTCCCTTGAAGAGCACAGAATTGGTTGTGACATGGAGTACATCCTTGTTGACCACCTTTTCCCCATTGACCTCCATGAGAACTATGCCCTTCATGACAGTTGTTTCTTCCCTTGTTTGGAGTATTTGGGCAGTTGACAAGTTTGTCGCGTTAGTTGCCATACCCATAGCATACATCCCTATCCCCCATGCACTTGCCACCATGATTCCTCCCATATTTTGGGAATCTAGAAAAAGTCAGTCCACCATTACCACCTTCAGCTTGAGCCTTAAGGTATGGAAACCTATCATTGAAGAAATTTTGGTTTAGAGTATTTGATGATCCTTGACCATTAAATTTGCAGCCTAGTTTGAAATGGCCACTCCCTTCATCCTTAGCACAATGGACTCCACCTTTATATCAATCCCTCTTAGACTCCCCCATTATTCTCTTTTAAGCTTCTATCCCTCAAGTTGCTCAGTATATGTCATAAGTCGAGATATGTCAATCTCCCGTATGAGCATGGCAGTGTGGTACTTCATTAACCAAATCATACACTCTCGACACAAACTTGTTCATTCTAGCCTGAGGATCGGCAACTAAGGGAGAAGCATACTTGGAGAGGTTATTAAATTTGTGGGAATACTCACTCATACTCATAAGGCTTTGCTTGAGGTTCATAAATTTCACTATCTTTGTCTCTCTTAGCTCAATAGGGAAGAAGTGATCAAGGAATTCATCTTCAAATCCCTCACAAGGAATAGGCTAATCATCCACCCTCTCCATCTTCCATTGCGTGAACCGTATTTGTGTAGGGCCTTTGAATTTATTGGGTGCTAATTCCCTTTCTCTTCTGAGCTTACCCCTCTAATAGCTAAGACTGTGCACATCTCATCAATAAAAGTTTGGGGGCCTTCCTCCACTTTAGAGTCAAGGAACACTAGAGGCTTCATCCTCGTGAAGTTCCTCGCCCTTAAGGTCGGAGTAGGAGCAAGAGGAGCTTGGTGATTTGCTGTCAAAATACAACACATTTGAGGCCTAACATAAGCGATTTTGTGAGTTCTTAATGCGACTTCTTATGGTTTTTATGTGTTTTTGTATTATTCGTGCAGAAAAGTTAGGTTGGCATGATATTGAAGAAAAGTTGCAGATTTTGCTGAATCATAGGACATACGAGTTCACCTTCGAGTCATAGCCCAAGCTACGAGTTGCAGGGTGAGTTGTAGCAAGAAAGACAGACCAAAGATTAGAAAATCTGCTAACTAGAGGTCACACCTATGAGGCCAGCCTATGAGTTATAAGTCTTACTACGACTCATATGGGTAGACTTGTAGTAGGAATCAGAGAGCCAAAATGTTGGACCAAAAATTGGAGGCCTAGACAATGAGAGGAACAAATAAGTTGTAACCCAAGCAATGATTCTCACCACTAGGTCATACCAGCTGAATCCATGATGCCAAGATCCTAATACGAGATACCAATTATGACTAGTGGGTCACCTTACGAGTCGTTCCTACGAGGTATACCGACTGCCAGTTGTCTTTTCTGTAGACTTTCTTAGGCTTTACTTGTACACTATAAATATATTAATTTAGGGTTTCATTTGGAGATATATCAAATTCCAGACTTTAGAACATAGAATTTGCCTTTGAATATTCTTTCAAGAATGTTTTAGGGTTTTTAGCTTAGTTTAACAATTTCTCTTGGAAAACCTAATTTTAGGGATTGTAAACCTTGCTTTTTGCTCATTGTCAATCTATCAAGCGTTTAGTTTGCAACTTGTGCTGTCTCCAATCTTCATTGCCTTGGGTAAAATTCTCAATCATGTCATTTATTTGCATTTTCGCTTGTTTTTCCTTAGGCATGAGTAGCTAAGCACCCACAACTTAGGATTGTGAGAACCATGGGTGTTGACTTGAAATAACCTTGGTTTATTGTATTTCTATTATTGGGGTTTTGCATGTATTGTCTATTTCCCTTCATTATGATTTTTGTTTGGTGGTGGCCAACACCAAACCCCACCTACTATTACGATCCCGACCAATGTAGTGACGAATAGGAGAAGGAAAGTAGATGATAGGATTCGATTGATGTATTCTCATCTAATCAACAAAATCTAACCAAGGGGAGATTGATTGGGATAATAGAAAATGGTTAGTTGGCACACCATAGTGGCTGACCAAGTGCCATGGTGAAATTCGACCTTTATCTTCACAAGAGGGCTAGAAGAACCTACATTATCATCCTGTATGCGAATCTCCAATTGTAGTTATATTATCTGTGGTAATCGAGTAAAGAACCATTGGGAACACAATTCCCAAGTTGTCCCTAAAATTAAGTGTTTTCTTGCGTTATAGTTTAGTGTTTATTTTATTTTGCTTTTGAATCACAACCCCCCCCCCCCTTATTTAGAGATTGTATTTATAAATACTTGAAATGATTAGTAGGGAAATCTTGTACTTAATCCCTCTATTCCCTGTGGATTCGATCCTAATCTTTGGTTAGGTTAATTGCTGACAGCGACCTCTTTCTTATTCGAGCGTGAATATCATTAGAAATTATGGCACCATTTTCAGGGAATACGGCTAGTTTTTGAATTAATTTAAGTATTAGTTAGTTCTAGTGTTGATTTTTATAATCTCTTGTATTTTACTTTTGTTCTTGTTTTCGTTGTTTGATTCTACATGCAGGGTATACTAAGTTGTATTACCAATACAAGGAGCCAAGGCAATCCCTTAGCTCCGATCAATTTGGAGATTCATCGACTCATTAGATGAATGGCTCAAGTAAATAAGGATATTGAGGTTGAAGAAGATATTCATATAAATAAGGATATGGGAAGAGAGAAAAGTCCACCGCCGAAGGCTAATAGGCCACAACTCAGGGACTTCAATGAAAACGCTTATAGATGGAATTAGTATCAATTGAACCCTCTGGCCATAGATGGTAGTAGTGATATAGTACTGCCTCCTTTACCGGCAGATAATAAGTTCACGGTATCGAGTGGATTGCTCTAAATGCTCCAAAATCGTGGATTATTCACAGGGCTACCTTCAGAGGATCCCCACCGTCATCTCTAAGATATGGTGATTATTTGAAAGAGTGTCATGAGGATAGAAAATCTTTCTCTTTATGTTGTTGGTCTAAGAGTGTTTCCACTGTCATTGACTGGCAATGCAGCTGCGTGGTTGTCTGAGATTCCTCCGGGTACTATTACAAGTTAGGGTGAGCTTCAGAGAGTATTCCTTGAAAGATACTTCCCAAGATCTAAGAAGTTGAAGCTCAAGAACTAAACAAACAACTTTGAGCAATTGTCGGGTGATTTTATTGGCACAACATGGGAAAGATTTACCAAATACTTGAGGATGGTCCCTGATCACAAGATTGTTGATGATAATTTGGTTGAGATTTCTATCGGGCCCTGACGATAATAGTCAAGCTTGCACCGACACAATCATGGGGGCATGATCCTTCACGAACTTTTGGCATTCATAGCCACAAGGATGGAGAAAGTTGTTAAAATGAATAGAGCATGGGGTCAATAGGAGCAAGATGCGATGATGACTTCTTGTGCGGTCAACACCAACAAAGAGCAAAGGTAAACAAAGTGATCATAGAGCAACTTGCTCAACTTTGCACAAGTATGGATTGGCCTTGAAGCAAAAACAAGAAAGTGTCAAAGTAGTCACTCACCAACCTCCGAAGACCCCCATCTATAAAGATCCATTCTTTGATGAGGATGCATGTTTTGTAAGCAATCAAGTGGTGGGTTTCTGGAACAACCCCTAAAGGTCCAATTTGAACTATTAGAGGCAAGGGTCCAAGAATTAAGGTCGGAACCTCAACAGTGATAGGGTATATAGAAATAACCGGGGTGGATTATGGAAGAGAGAGAGTTCCGAAGGCCGTATTGGGAAGAAGAGAGGGTTACGGAGTGGTCCTTATGTGCCACCTCACAGCCGTAATGCCATGCCAAGCACTTCTAGGCTTGAAGAGATGTTTGACAAGTTGTTAAAGAGAGAAAATCACCAAGATGAGACCCAAAGGGTATGAAAGAAGATATCTCAAGTATTAATCAAAAAATAGAGTCTCATTTAGTGGCGATTAAGCAACTAGAGCAACAATTTAGGCAAGTTTCTTCAAAGTTGAACCAATACCAAAAGGGCATCTTACCAAGCAACACTGTTAAAAATCCTAAGAATGAAGGGCATTGCTTGGAAGTGATGACTCATAGTGGCAAAAGCACTATGGAACCCCCTATGCCAATGGTAGAAATTTGAAGCCACAAGAAGAGAGTGAATAAGGAGACCAATGCATACAACACAAAATAGTAACCTAAGAAATATAAAAGCTTTCCAAGGTCTTCTCCCCTATTTCCTCAAAGGCTTGGGAAGAGGAAGTAGGAAGGAAAGTTTGAATAGATTTTAGCAATGCTTTAGAAGTTATCAGTAGAAATCCCCTTAATGGAAGCTCTTGAGAGGATGTCGGGGCATGCCCAGTAGATGAAAGATCTAGTCAAGAAGAAGCAAAAAGTGAGCCAAGACCTTTCTCAAAATTTTCAACATTGCAGTGTCATCACTATAAAGTCTTTGGGGCAAAAGCGGGAAGACTCAGGTGCATTCAGCATACATGCACTATAGGAGAACTTGAGTTTGCTAAAGCACTATGTGACTTGGGGGCTAGCATTAACTTGATGCCTTTTTTGTATTTAGGAAGCTCGATTTGGGGAGCCTTGTCCTTACGAAGATGCGGTTGTTGTGGCAAAAAGAATAGTCAAGAAGCCTTTGGAGATACTATATGATGTGCTAGTAAAGGTAGACAAATTTATATTTCCTGTATATTTTCTTATACTTGGTTGTGAGGTTGATTTTCTTGTTTCTATCATCTTGGGAAGACCTTTCTTAGCCACAGGTCGAACATTAGTTGATATGGAAAAGAACCTACTCACTTCCAGCTTTAGGGAAGAGGCAATTGTGTTCCAAGTGGGTCAACAATATGGAAAGAGTCTGAGTTCCAGGTCATTTCAATGATCTCAACGGGTGAGGACAGTGAAGCAGACATCCCAGTAGAATTAAGGCTCGGAGTTGATCCTTTAGCGGCTGTGTTGATGAATATCGATGGTGATAACATTACTGATTATGAGAAAATGGTAAATGCTCTTGGGGTTTCAATTGGGACAAGGCGACAATTAATGTTGGAGTTAGACTTATGCAACAGGAAAACACCACCTAAAAAGCCTTCTGTTGAAGTTCCACAAGAGTTAGAGTTAAAGGCGCTACCATCGAATTTGAAATACGCACACTTGGGAGAGAATAGTACATTGCCTGTCATCATTGTAGCAGACTAGAGTGAAGCTCAAACAGAGACCCTTGTCTCAGTTCTCAAGATGTTCAAAAGGGCCATTGGGTGGACAATTACAGACATCATTGTCGTACCCCTTGGGATATGCGCTCACAAGATTCAATTAGTCAAGGATTATAAACCAAACATTGAGCGTCAAAGAACGTTGAACACCTCAATACAACAGGTAGTGAGGAAAGAAATCATGAAATGGTTAGATGAAGGAGTAATGTACCCAGTTGCCAATAGTAAGTGGGTCAATCCAGTGCAATGTGTTCCAAAAAAGGAAGGTATCACAGTGGTGCCTAATGCGAAGAATCAGTTGATCCCCATGAGACCAGTCACTAGATTGAGAGTATATGGGTTATAGAAAACTAAATGCTTCTACCAAGAAGGATCATTTTCCTATGCCTTCATGGATCAGATTCTCGACATATTAGTAGAGAAGGGATGGTACAATTTCCTTGATAGATATTCTGGGTACAATCAAATTGTTATCGCGCCTGAGGACCAGGAAAAGATAACTTTCACATGTCCTTATGGTACCTTTACATTTAAGAGAATGTCTTTTGGTTTGTGTAATACGCCAGCAACATTTCAAAGATGCATAATGTCTATCTTCTCGGACATGGTTGAGAGCACTGTTGAGGGTTTCATGGATGACTTTAGTGTTGTTGGCCAGTCTTTTAAAGAATGCTTGTTACATTTGCATGATATGTTGCAGAGGTACGTTGAGAGTCACTTGGTGCTAAATTAGGAGAATTGCCATTTTATGGTCAAAGAAGGCATCGTACTTGGTCACTGAATTTCAAGCAAGGGAGTCGAGGTGGATAAAGCAAAAATCCAGGTTATAGTGAAATTGCCACCACCAATTTCGGTAAAAGGTATTAGGAGCTTTCTAGGCCATGCCAGATTCCACCGCTGCTTCATAAAGATTTTTTTCAAGATCTCACAACCTTTGTGTAAGTTGGTGGAGAAAGATTCCATGTTTGTGTTTGATGATGCATGCATTCTTGTATTCGAAGAATTGACAAAAAGTTGACCACAATACCATTATTGTGGCTCCAGAATAGTCACAACCATTTTAATTAATGTGTGATGCAAGTGGGGTTGTGCAAGGTTTGGTATTGGGGAAACGAAGGGAGAAAGTTCTGCATCTGATCTATTATGCCAGTGAAGCACTAAATGTGGCCCAGAAAAACTATACAATGACCGAACAAGAATTTCTTGCCTTAGTTTTTGCCTTTGAAAAATACCGGTCATACTTGTTGGAAGCTAAGGTGATTGTGCACACAGACCATCTGGTGCTCAAATATTTGATGGCCAAGAAGGATGCAAAACCAATATTGATCAGATGGGTACTTCTCTTGCAAGAGTTTAACTTTGATGTGATTGACAGAAAGGGGTCTGAAATCACGTAGCCAATCAATTGTCTAGATTTGAAGATGAAGTTTGGCAATGGTATTGACATAAATGACTTATTCCCTGATGAGAGATTTTTGGCGGTCTCACATGATCTTTTACCTTGGTTTGCAAACTATGCTAATTACTTGGTGAGTGATATAATACCGCTTAATTTGAACACCTATCAATGTCGCAAGTATATGCATGATGTAAAGAATTTCTTCTGGGATGAGCCATATTTATTTCGCATTTCCATGGATGGGATCATTCATAAATGTCTTCCATAAGTAGAAATGATGAGCATCCTAAAGCATGCCACTCTTCATTGGTGGGTTGCCATCACAGTGGAGCTCGAACGACTTACAAAGTATTGCAGTGTGGCTACTATTGGCCATCTATAAATCAAGATGCCCATGATTATGTAAGCTCTTTTGAAAGATGCGAAAGACAGGGCAGAGTTTCACGAGGACACGAACTTCTTCTATATCCTATTTTGGTCAAAAAAACTATTCTGGTAACAAGTACACTCTGATTGCAGTTGATTATGTCTCTAAGTGGGTGGAGGCCATAGCTCTACAGAAAAATGAGGGTAAGAGTGTTACCTGGTTTCTCCCAAGATAAACTTTTGCTAGGTTCGGTACACCTCAGGAAATTATCAGTGATGGAGGTTCTCATTTTTGCAACCGATTGTTCAAAGCTCTCCTTGAAAGATATGGTATGAAACACCAAGTGGCAACCCCGTATCATCCCCAAACCAGCGGGCAGGTGGAAGTATCAAATAGGAAAATAAAGCAAATCTTATCCAAAATAGTAAATGTGAATCGTACTGAATGGTCAAGAAAGTTGGATGATGCTTTATGGGCCTACCAGATTGCCTTGACAACACCCAACGGAATGTCCTATTATCAATTGGTGTTTGGGAAATCCTATCACCTGCCGATTGAACTTGAGCACAAGGCATTATGGGCATTGAAAAAGTTGAATCAAGATTGGCATGAAGCTACAACTTCTCGGTTGATGGGAGTGAATGAGCTTGATAAATTTAGACTATGTGCATATAAGAGCTCCAGATTGTACAAGCAACGAATGAAAATTCAGCATGATCACAGAATTAAAGATTGCCTATTTTCCCCAGGAGACACGGTATTGCTCTACAACTCCAGGTTGAGGTAGTTTACTGAAAAACTCAAATTTGAGTGGATAGGGCCCTTCATATTAGTATGCATTTTTAGTCATGGGGACATCGAGTTAGAAAGCAGGGATGGAAAAACTTTCAATGTCAGTGGTCAGAGAGTCAAACGGTACATGGGTGACATGGAAGAAATCAAGACAGTGGAAGATTAGGATCTTGATGACGCATGAACACAAAAGCTTCCTGTCATGCCACAACAATAAACTACGAGCTCCTTGAGAGGAAACCCAAGATATGCTCCTTGCACTTTTTCTAAATATGTTTACTTTGAGGACATAGTATCCTATTTTGGTGAGGTGTGGGAAGTTATGGATTAGGGTGAAGTCTGAGTAACATAACTTCCCCTATTTTTGATCCCAAGGTTTTCTTGTCGTGATTCTTTTTCCTTGTGTATGCTTACTTTTATGTTGAACCGTCATGTTTTGGTAGTGTACATATGTGTAAATTCATAGTAGTGTTATCTGTTGGTATATACATAGTCTTTATCTACCTTTTACAGTTTTGATAAAAAATTGGGGTACCCTCAAAACTTTTGAGATTGTGATTATGATGCATTCATGCATTTTGAGTATCTGGTAATGTTAGTTCTAATAAAGTAATTGTAAGTTGAGGGTTAACGCATGACCTGTGAGTCTATACATGATTGTGGGTACAATGCCATGTGTGTTGTAAGTTTATTTTGCTGCGTTCATGCATCTTGTATGGACTTAGAACTTGCCTTAGTACTCTAAGTTTGTTTGGTGATGTGGTTGATATGGAATGGATCTTAGGCCTTTGTTCATTGAGTGAACCCACTTTAAGCCTGAATGACCCACCAAATGACTGAGTGAATCTCTTGTTCAAATTTTTTGAGCTTCTCATGTGCTCATTCTTTTTTGACACCTTGCTAGCTTAACCTTGTTTGATGAAATACCTTAATATTGGCCCTAGTCTATCCTTGGACATGTGAACCTAAATTGAGGGTGACTACAAGTTGTGGCCCTGGTTTGAGGAATAGATATTGTGTACTTTACCTCAGGCTAAAAGCCTAAGTTGTTGAGGGTGGCTCTTATTATGGTTAAGTAATGACAATGAGGTGGTTAATTGGGAAATAAAGAAAGAAATGAAAAACCATGAGATGAGTGAAGAAAAAGAAAAGAAAAGTTCCTTGAGTTGAGAAAAATTAGCAAGAAATGAGCTTAGAAATAAGGCATAGTTGAAGATAGAAAGAAAGCACTCGAGAAAAATTTGAAACAAGAGAATAAGTGTGTGTTTAAGTAAAAGGGTTTGGTTATGAATGCAAAAAGTGTTTGGTAAACATGGTTCAAGGGTAACTTTTAGTCACTACTTATCCAAAATGTCATACCAAAGCCCCCTGAGCATATGTTACAAGCCCATAAGTCCTAAAGTGATCAAAATCTACTTTATCACTAAGCCAGAAGATGAATATAGAGGCAAGCCAATGGTGTTAGTCAGTATGCAGGAATTACAATTTTGAGTGTGAGACTGCTTCATCAGTCCGTGAATTCTTAATGCTTGTTGAATGATTAAGAGGGACTTCTTTTCTGTGAGAGCATTTGCACTATTGATTAGCTTATGGCTGCACCAGTAATTGTGGATGGTTGATTCTCCTTGGATAACATAGTTGGATTGCATTTTCATCATCATGTTTTGTTATGATCAGTAACTCTGCAATATGGTTTTGAAAATGATAGTTGGGTACTTGGATTAGAGTGAATGATGTATATGCCATTGGTATAACTACTATGTATTTCTCATTGCCTGCATAGATTGAGTCGTTGCTTGAAGACAAGCAACAATTCTAAATTTAGGGTGCTAATATGTTGTCAAAATACAACACATTTGAGGCCTAAAAGAAGGAATTTTGTAAGATATTAATGCGACTTTTTAAGTTTCTATGTGTTTTTGTATTGTTCCTGTAGAAAAGTTAGGTTGACATGATTTTGAAGAAAAGTTGTAAATTTTGCTTAATCATAAGACACACGAGCTCACCTATGAGTCGTAGCCCAAGCTACGACTGTAGCCGAGCTACGAGTCGTAGAGTGAGCCGTAGCAAGAAAGAGAGATAAAAATTCAAAAACCTGCTAACAGGAGGTCACCCCTATGAGGCTAGCGTACGAGTCGTAAGTCTCATCATGACTTATATGGGTGGACTCGTAGTAGGAATCAGAGAGCCAATAAGTTGGACCAAAAATCGGAAGCCTAGACTACGAGAGGAACATACGAGTCGTAGCCCAAGCAACGACTCATACATGTGGGTCGTACCAGCTGAGTCCAAGATGCCAAGATCTTAATACGAGACCCCAAATACGACTCGTAGGTCACCCTACAAGTCGTACCTGCGAGGCATACCAACTGCCAGTTATCTTTTCTATACAATTTTCAAGCTTTATTCATACACACAATAAATACGTTAAGTTAGGGTTTCATTTGGAGATATATCAAATTACAGACTTTAGAACATAGAATTTACCTTTGAATATTCTCTGAAGAATATTTTAGGGTTTTTAGTTTATTTATTATTTTCTCTTGGAAAACCCAATTTTGGGTATGATAAACCTTGCTTTGTGCTCATTGTCAATCTATCAAGCGTTTGATTTGCAACTTGTGGTGTCGTCGATCATGATTGCCTTGGGTAAAATTATCAATCATGTCATTTATTTGTATTTTGCTTGTTTTGCCTTAGCCATGAATAGCAAAGCACCCATAACTTTAGGGTTATGGGAACCACGAGTAGTTATCTTGAAATAACCAAGGTTTATTGCATTTCTATGATAGGGGTTTTGCATGTATTGTCTATTTCCCTTCATTATGATTTTTGTTTGGTGGTGACCAACACCAAACCCTGCCTACTATCACGATCCTGACCAAGGTAGTGACGAATAAGAAAAGAAAAGTAGATTACAGGATTCGATTGATATATTCTCATCTAATCAACCAAACCTGACCAAGGAGAGGTTGAATAGGACAATAGGTAAGGGTTAGTTGGCATATCATGGTAACCGACCAAGAGCCATGGTGAAATTCGACCTTCAACTTCACAAGAGGGATGAAAGAACCTAAGTTACCATCCTACATGCGAATCTCCAACTATAGTTATGTTATCTAGGGTAATCGAGTCGGTGAATCATGGGGAACACAATTCTAAAATTAAATGCTTTCTCGCGTTATATTTTAATGTTTATGTTACTTTATTTTTGAATCACAACCTCCCCCCCCCCCCCCGTTTAGAGATTGTAGTTATAAATACTTGAAGTGATTAGTAGTGAAGTCTTCTAGTAAAGCCTTGTATTCCATGTAGATTCAATCCTAACCTTTGGTTTGGTTAATTGCTGCCAGCGACCACATAATTATTGGAGCATGAACATCATCACTTGGCACCATTGGTTAAGTTATTTTCCGAAGTTTGTGCCAACAATATAAAAACATTTCGACATTTGACATGAGTAACCTCTTTTTGTTGGGAAGCTTAAGGGCCAAAGGAGCTTGGCCCTCTTTAGGAATAGGGTCCCTTAGTTGCATTCTTAGTGTCATTATCTCGATCTCAAAGTGAAATCATTAGGTTTAGGAAGTCCTGAGATAAGTTCTAGGGCAAGACATAGAACACGAAAAAGTGATTCATTTTCTAAACATCTCATAGCCTCTTATTCATTGTAGTGGCGTACTTCACAACCATGAGCAAGACTCTACCTGATGTTGTATGTTGAATTTTTTAGGACTATTTATTTACCTAGTGTTCTGATACTAAGCTTTTCACAACCCAAGCCTAGGGCATAGGTATGACAAGGCGAATGGGAAACTCAAAGGCACCCAAACAAGCCTCATCGAATACGTAAGTACGTTATTGGTTAAGAAGCAGAGTTCAACTATCAACATCTAGTACTAGGGGGATTAGGAACTTAGGATGCACTCTTGCGGACAAGGGATAAGGAATTACCGCAATTTAATAATATTAAGTAAATCTAAGGAAAAGGGAATATGGGATGTGCTTTATGAGAAGTAAGGACTTAGGAATTTCACTATCTTGCCAATACATCATGATCAACAACAAAATATAAGATAAGGACTAAGAGAAAATCTCCATAGATATATGGCATCACAAGATACGTACATGACATGGATTCCAACAATGCCTTTAGTCAAAGATGGAGTGGGGGAAAAGACATGTTCTGGGCTCACCTTCAAAAGTAAATTAAAAAATAATAATGTATTAACATAGGTAGACAGACAATGTATGTTGCCCAAGAAATGGAGGACATACCACAAGCAAATTCTTCAACAATCATACTCACCATAAGGAGTTGGATAGGAGGAGCTCCGGCCCCTATATGGTTAGATCATATAGATAAAAAGTATGTGTTAGTACTTTGAATGTACTAAGTGTGCGGGATTCAATGCAACAAGAAATCAGAAGTCAGAATAGGCAAGATGAAAAATCATATACAAGGCAAAAAGTTCAATATGAGATGAATGACCAATGCCTTAATCAAAACATGCATGGGGAGGTAAAAACATAAGTTCATAACATAGCATATACATATGTGGGAGGTGACCTTAACTGACAATAAAATCATATGAGATACTACATAGAATCTTGATACTTTCTTCACACTAGAAAAAGAGTGGTCTAATTGCCAAAGTAAATCATACTCTCACCTCACAACATGGCCTTCTTGGTGAGAGTTACATGACCTAGTTGGATCCACTAGTATAAGTCCATATACGAAAATGATAATGACCTATCGTGGATATAGTTATGAAACGTAAGACCTTATATAAGGAACCCTTGGATCGTGCACCCACCTTAAGCCTCATTCAGTGTTAAGCCTAATCTTATGAAATATATAAAAATAAGAATAATCATAACATGCATAATCTTATAAATCATAATATCATCATATGAGTAGCGCACTAAAATATGTGACCCCTTCAAGTGAGCATTACCTTTCATAAGATGGTGTATCATGACATCACTAAATGGCTTTATAATCATGATTTGGTAGCCCTTAATCATTCATAATTTTCATAAAATTACATAGTCATTGTGAGCATATATAATTTGAAATCAATTTCATAATTTAAATAGCCCGTAATGAGATTCAAAGACCTATGATAGTTTAAGATAGGTTATTTTCAAAAATCCTATGATAGTTTAAGATAGGTTATTTTCAAAAATCCATCAACTCATGCAATAAGATGGCAATACATACTTATTTGAACATAATATTCATCATTTAGTTCAAAATAAAGCATTTGCATAAAGATTTAATAAGATCCATTGAAGAAATAATCAACCTAAGGTAGCAATGTAGAGGGTTCGTATACCAACTTGTTTCATGAATGTCAAATCAATAAATAATAATTTCTAACATAAATCATGCATATAAATAAGAATAGGAAATACCTATGACGAAATAAACCTTGAAATTAATGATTTGGTTGAAAAGGATTTTGGGCTTCATGGGTGGAAGCACCCATACATGTACCTTAGAGCAAAAGAGAGATAATGGTTGAAGAAAATCTTTAATTGGATGAAAGACTTGGAAAAAATTAGAGTACGTGTTATGAAAACGGGTATCGGAGAAAATATGGAGAAGGAAAATACCACAAACTATATTAAATGATAAAAATTAAAAGTGCAAGGTTTTCTTTTTCAATTTTCTTATCTTTTTCTATTTTTGAAAGATGACTATTTACAGCCTAACAACATGATGACCAAGTGTCTTTCTTTGAAACTTGGTGGATAATTACATATACACCATGCACACCTCTTGGCCACTTGGCAAGAGATGGCCTGTTCATATTACTTGACACTTGGACAATTAGATATACATCATGCACACCTCTTGGCCACTTGGAAAGACATGTAACATGGTAAAAATTTTATTTTTGTAAAAATGTCTAATATTACCAAACATCAATTTGTTTCCTTGGATATATTGAGAAAAGGCTGCTCGTCATGGGCACTAGATGCCAAAATTCATCTGGATGCGATGGGTCTCGCAAACACCGTTAAAGAAGACAACCAGAAATCCAGCTAGAACTGTGCCAAAGCCTTAATATTTCTCTACCATAATCTTGACGAGGGACTAAAAATGTAATATATTCCTTTGTAAGACCCCCTCACATTGTGGAATAATTTAAAAGATAGGTTTGACCACCTGAAGTTGGTCATTCTCCAAAAGGCACGTAATGATTATCTCAAGTTGTGGTTGATAAACTTCAAAAGCATAAGCAAATATAATTCGTCTATGTATAAAATCGTTTCCTAGTTAACCTTATGTAGAGAAAAGGTCACCAAACATGATAAACTCAAGAAAACGTATTCTACGTTGCCTCCCGCAAATATGCTCCTACAACAACAATATTAGGAAAAGGGCTTCCAAAGGTATTCTGATTTACTTTCATACCTGCTTGTTACCGAACAACACAATGACCTATTGATGAATAATCATCAGAGACGACCCATTGGTTCTACGGCACTCCCTGAAGTGAACCATACAAATTATAACCAATGAGAAAAGGGTCGTGGCCCCGGTCATGGTCGTGGACGTGGTCATAGAAGAAATTATAATTATGATGGTCGTGTTGCACCAAGGAATGGCTCATAATATAAAAAGAAGGGTGAAAAGCAAGAGGTTGTGCTGAAGAAAAATTCAGAAAATATATGCAATAGATGCAGAGGAATGGGTCACTGGTTGCGTACTTGTCGATCTTCTAGGCATTTGGTCGAGCTCTATCAGGCATCACTGAAAAGGGGCAATTCCAATCCAAAGATAAATTTTACCGCTGAGGATAGTACTAAACCTCTATATAAGATGGGTAAAAATGCAGAGGTGAATTTTATATTTGGAAATATTGTTGAGCCTTGCATTTGCATGTGGTTGACTTCATTATTTTCCCGAAAGGAAACATGGCTACTGATGGGCCTTCTGTAATCTAGATAACGTTCTCTCTATTTATTTATGTTTGTTGGTGTAAATTGATATTACCTGAATATATGTAAAAAAATAAAGTATGTACTGATTTTAGTTAATGGTGATATTTACTTAGTTTTATTTTTGAAGAAAAATATGGATATGCCTCAACTTTTATTTTGATCACTGATCAATCATGAGGACACTTGTGTAATTGATAGTGAAACAACTCACACTATTTTCAAAGACGGGAAATACTTTTCGTACTTGCTTAAAAGAAAAGCAAACATTACTATAATTTCTAGTAATTCAAAATTGATTGAATGATCTGAAAGAGCTGTTATATTTCTACCCAAGGGGACAAAACTCGTTATAGAAGATGCACTTTTTTCTTTAAGATCCCCGAGGAACTTGTTAAGTTTCAAAGATATCCGCCGAAATTGATATCATGTCGAGACACTGAATGAGAAGAATACTGAATATCTTTGCATAGATAAAAGTGTCTCAGGACATAAACACATGTTAGAAAAATTGCCAACCTTATCTTCTGGCCTATATTATGCAGAAATTAGTGTAATTGAAGCGCATTCAATCGTAAACTAGAAGTTTACTTATTTGAATACTTTTGTGTTGTGGCATGACCAAATAGGTCATCCTGGATTAATAATAATGACACAAATCCTGAAAAATTCAACTAAGCACTCATTAAAGAACCTGAAGATTCTTACCAAAAATGAATTTTTTGTGTTTCTTGCTATAAAGGAAATTTAATTGTCAGACATCGACCCTGAAGGTCAGCGTCGAGTCCCCCAGATTTTTGGAGCATTTACATGGGGACATATGTGGACCTATTTATTCATCTAGTGGGGTGTTTAGATATTTTATGGTCCTAATAGATGCATCCTCCATGCTGGAGAACTTACATCCTAAGTGTTTGATGATTACTATTTACCAATTGGGATAAGAATTGAACAAGCAGTTGCTCATGTTCATACTCAAAATGGCCTTGCAGAGTCATTTATTAAGTGCCAACAATTGATAGCGAGACCATTACTTATGAAAATAGAGTCGACCATTACTATTTGGGGTCACGCTATCTTACATGCAGCAACACTCATTTACCTCAGAATGACCAACTATAATAAATACTTTCCGTCACAATTAGTATTTGGTCATGAGCCCAATATCGCTCATCTGCGAATATTTGGTTGTGTTGTATACGTGCCCGTACCACCACCACAATGTACTAAAATAGGCTCTCAATGAAGGTTCAGGATATATGTTGAATTTGATTCACCTTCCATAATTCACTACCTTGAGCCACTGACAGGAGATTTATTTACTGCTAGATTTGCTGATTGTCAATTTGATGAAACAAGCTTCCCGCAATTAGGGGGAGAGAAAAAGGAGGAACCTGAAAGAGAAATTACATGGAGAGTCCCATCATTATCTCATTTTGATCGATGCACTCGTATGTATGAGAAGGAGGTCCAGAAAATTATCCACTTACAGAAAAATAGTGAATCAAATGCCAGATGTATTTGCCGATTTGTAAAGGATAACTAAATCATATATCCCTACGATGAATGTCCCAAAAGGACCATCTACTAGTGTCATAGCTTCTGAATCACAAACATGCCTAAAGCATGGTAGACTATTGGCTTGAAAGGATAAAAAACCTAGAAAAAGAAGCATGAAAAATGATAGAAATGACACTATAAAAGAACCTCACGAAGAAATCTAAGAATTGATTACCCTTGATGTTCCTGAAGAAATCTGGGAACCCGAGACTCAGGTGAACAAAGAACGTAAAATGAGTTCCATTGATGATGGAATAAATTTAGATCGATGGAAAGTTGCAGTAGATAATGTTTTTGCATATAACATTGCACTTAACTTCATGCAATAGAGTAAGGATCTTGAGCCTAAATCTATCAAAGAATATCGATGTAAAGATGATTGGTAAAAATGGAAAGAGGCAATTCAATCAAAATTGAATTCACTTGCTAAGCGTGAGGTATTTGGACCCGTAGTCCAAATCCCCAATAGCGTGAAACTAGTTGGCTATGAATGCGATTTTGTGTGAAAGCGAAATGAGAGAAATGAAATTTTATGATATAAGGCACACCTTGTTGCACAAGGATTCTTTCAAAAGTCAGGTGTCTATTATGAGGAAACATGTTCACCTGTAATGGATGCAATAACTTTTTGATATCTCATTAGTTTAGTTGTACATGAAAATCTTGAAATACACCTAATAGATATGGTTATAGCTTATCTGTATAGTTCACTTGATGCTAAAACTCATATGAGAATTCTAGAAGGATTCAAACTACCTGATGCATATAAGTCTAAGTCTTGGGACATGTTCTCAGTTAGATTGCAGAGATAATTGTATGGTTTGGAACAATCCGGACGTAGGTGGTATAATCGCCTTAGTGAGTATTTGATTAATGAAGACTATATAACTGATATCATTTGTCCTTGCGTCTTTATTTAGAAGACGAAATCAGGATATGTTATCCTCGCCGTTTATGTTGATGACATAAATCTCATTGGAACCCCTGAAGAGGTCCAAAAGGCAATTGAATCCCTAAATAAATAATTTGAGATAAAAAACCTTGGAAACACAAAACTTTGTCTAGGTTTGCAAATTGAACATTTAGTAGACGAGATTTTTGTTCATCAATCTGCCTATACTGAAAGAATCTTAAAACAATTTTATGTGGACAAAGCACATCCATTAAGTACTCCAATGGTTGTTCGATCACTTGAAGTGATTGAAGACCCGTTCCGGCCTCTAGAAGAAGGTGAAGAACCTCTTGGTCCCGAAGTACCATATCTAAGTGCCATTGGTGCACTTACGTATCTTGAAAATGCAACTAGACCTGATATAACATTTCCTGTCAATTTGCTAGCAAGATACAGTTCTTCCCCAACATGAAGACATTAAAATGGTATCAAGCATATCCTGCAATACCTAAAAGGAACTGTCGATATGGGTCTATTCTATATTAACTGAGGTTATACAGATCTTATTGGTTATGCAGATGCAGGTTATTTATCAGATCAACATAATGTCCGATCTCAAACAGGCTATCTGTTTATGTACAGAGGAATACTATATCATGGCGATCTACAAAGCAGTCCGTTGTTGCTACTTCTTCAAATCGTGCTGAAATAAAAGCAATTCATGAAGAAAGAAGAGAATGTGTATGGTTGAGATGGATGATACAGTCCATCAATGAAAAATATGGACTGAAGAATGATGTCGAAATGCCCACAATCATATTCAAAGATAATGTTGTGTGCATAGCTCAATTGAAAGGAGGTTTTATAAAAGGAGACAGAAATAAGCACATTTCACCAAAATTGTTCTTCACATATCATCTCCAGAAAATGGTGATATTGACATGCAGCAAATACGTTCAAGTGACAATCCAACATATTTATTCACTAAATCTTTGCCAGCCTCAACTCTTGAGAAAATGATACATAAGATTGGAATGCGAAGACTCCACCAGTTGGATCATGGCCTTTAAACAGGGAAAGTAGAATACGCGTCGTACTTTTTTTCACTTAACAAAGGTTTTTTCCCATTTGGTTTTCCTGAGGTAGCCAAAAATGCGTATTAATGGTCATTCCTGAGCGCAACACCACCATTATTATTATAATTTCTTCTATGACCATGGCCACGACCCTTTTCTCGTTGGTTATAATTTTCCTGGTACACTTCAGGGAGTGGCGTAGAACCAACGGGTCAACTTTCATGATTCTTCATCAATAGGTTGTTGCGTTGTTCAGCAACAAGCAGGTGCGAAAGTAAATCAGAATACCTGTGGAAGTCCTTTTCCCGATATTGCTGCTATAGGAGCATATTTGCAGGAGGGAATATAAAATATGTTTTCTCGAGTTTATCATGTTCGGTGACCTTTTCTCCACATAAGGTTAACTGGGAAAAAATTTTATACGTAGCCGAATTATATTTGATTATACTTTTAAAGTCCATCAACCTCAAGTTGAGCCAATCATGACGCGTTTGTAGAAGAATGACCAACTTTAGGTGGTCAAACCTATCTTTGAAATTATTTCACAGTGCGAGGGGGTTTTTCAAAGAAAGATATTACATTCTTAGTCCCTCGTCAAGATTATGGTGGAGAACTATTAAGGCCTTGGCACGTTCCTGGTTGGATGCCTGGTTGTCTTCTTTGATGGTGTCTACGAGACTTCTCGCATCCAAATGAATTTCGGCATCTAGTGTCCATCACGAGTGGCCTTTTCCCGATATATCCAAGGCAACAAATTCAAGTTTGTTGATATTAAACATTTTTATGAAAATAAATTTTTTACCTTGTTACCTGTTTAACGTAGCTTAAAGTGGTTAGAGCCTCATGCTGATAACTTGTTATGAAAATGGATATTGGAGAAAATACGGAGAAGGAAAATACGACAAAATATATTAAATGATAAAATTAAAAGTGCAAGGTTTTGTTTTTCAGTTTTCTTGTCTTTTTCTATTTTTGGAAGATGGTTATTTATAGACTTACAACATGATGACCAAGTGTCTTTCTTCGACACTACACCTCTTGATACTACTCGACACTTAGACAATTACATATACATCATACACACCTCTTGGCCACTTGGCAAGAGGTGACACTTCCTTAATGGAGGATTTGGCTTTTCTTCCTTGAGAGAGAAATTTGAAATGACTGAAGGAGAAGGTTATAAAGCCATGAAAATAGGCTTAGAAGGGCAAAATTTTATTTGACAAATGTTTTAATTTAATACCTATGAATGTTTAAGATGCTTAAGATAGCTTGGATGAGGTACCTTCGGATATCATATTTGTCATGTGACGACTAGGCCCTAGGTGGGGTCCTTACCAACTTGGTATTAGAGTATGAGGTTTTGAAATATTCATCAGACGTCCTTGCTAACCCTTTTGACTAGTGTCTAATTTAAGATTTTGAAGTGTGCCACCATCTTGAGTGAGAGGCTATGAAACTATTTAGGAAAGTCTCGTCTTCTTTCTTTTTCATGTCTTGCCTTTAGAGTTGGCTAAGGTTTTCCAATAACTAACAACAACCTTCTTGATTTTTTTCATATCATGCAGCCAAGAATAGCTCCATACAAATGAGGAACTCCCGAACAACAATTCCCATTGCTCCAACAAGATAATGGAGTATCTCATGTGGAGTTTCGACCCGCCTTTACATTGTTGGCCCAAGCATTCACAAACCAAGCTAACCAGGAGATTGCTATTCCTCCCCAAGTATGTACTCTAGCCACAAAAGTTAAAGACTTCATAAGGATGAACCCTCTAATGTTTTATCATTCTAAGACGTAGGAGGACCTTATTGAGTTCATTGAAGAGGCCTACGAGGTAGTAGTGTTCATTGGTATCACTTTGGAGGAGAAAGCTGAGTCAGTGGCCTACCAACTCAAAGGGGTAGCAAAAATTTTATACGACAATGGGTAGATGAGAAGGGTTAAAAAGTGGGTCCCGTTTATTCCTTATTGAGCAAAGGGAGGCCAAAGTCCAAGAGTTTATGAACTTCAAGAAAGGGTCTATGTGTATAAGGGACTATAACCTCAAATTCACCTAGCTTTCAATGTATGTTTTACGACCCAAGCCTAGGACCTAGATATGACACGATAAATGAGAGGTCCAAAGACAACCCAAACAAGCCTTTTTATTATAACATGCACACATCCTTTGTTGCGGAAGCAAAATTAAACAATAATACGAGTCAATAAATAAAAAGGAAAAATGGGACTTAGCGAAGTCTTTGATAAACATAGAAACATAAGGAAAGTCAAGCTTGTCACCGGGCTCGCCCTCATAATAACTAGTATTCAATATAAGGAATAACTCTCAACACAGCATGAAATAAGTGGATATTGTCCTCGAAATTGAGGACTCGCCAAAGTCTTCCTCAAGGAATCGAACTAGCCACGTGGAGGAGGATGATCAAAAGATGCTCCGATTCCTATGTGGTGATATCATTTAGGCTGAACTATGCATTAGTATGTTTAAATGTACTAAGTATGAGGGGTGCAATTGAACAAAGAAGTAAGCCAATGTATTCAAAATGCATAATCAAAATCAATGGATATATAATCTCAATATGGAATGTATGATCAATTCTTGTAATAAAACATGCTTGTAACATATTTAACTTGCATAATATATTATACATATGTGGGAAGAGACCTCAACCGACATATACCAAGCAACGACAACTTGGAATCCAAGGCTTGACACCTGCTCAGTACAAGTGCTAGAGTATGACACCCCCGGCGAAATATGGTCTACTTGTCAAGGCAAACCAAACATGATAAACATGACAATGTGCACTATATGGATCTACTAGTATAGAAAGAGTAATAAATAATCCTATGCTAGCACATAGTTTAGAGACTAAAGAATTTACATAAGGACCCCTTGTGTCGAGCCTCCATGTAAAGCCTCAATCTGTGATAAGCCAAATCACATAGAATACTTGAAATAATCATATCTTTGATAACTTTTAAGTGGCATGATGACATGACATGAATAGCTCTTAAACATGCTTGACCTCTACTAGTTAGCCTAACCTGAACATGAGAGTAGATAATAATCATACATGAATCCTTGCTTTAACATGAAATGGCTCACAAGAGGTAAAAATCTTTAAAATAGGGCTCAACTCGTTACTTGTAAAATCATGGATATTTTTCTTGAATTGAGTACATACTTGAAAGCCTTTAATCATCATGAAGTCACTTGACTTGTAAATGATGTAATAGTTCATCAATAACTTGAGAATTCTTGTCATTTAATTTCATCAAAGACATGGTGGGTTGATGATACTTGTTCAAAATCATGCAACTCAGGAGTAAATAAGAAGAGTAAAATCAATTCAAAATCAACCCACCAATATTGTAGTAAAACCCCTAAATTGGGTATCATAGAATACATATCAAAAGTTCATCATAGTTCGTAGTTTTAATAACTTAAATCATGTATAATCTCAATAGATATAAAATAACTCATGGAATAAGTTTAAAGTAGATTTTCATGTATAATCAATCAATACTCAATAAAACCACAACATAATTTATGTTCATATATCATAATAAAAGATACTCATAAGTAATACAACTTGAAATCATGCAATTTTCATAAAAAGAGAAGGTTGGGCTCCATGAGTGAAAGGACCCATTGATGAAGACCCATGTACCTCAAACATCGATTTTCTTGAAATAAGCTTGAAGGAATCTTGAAGCTTTAGATAAGTTCTTGAGTTCCAAAATTGAGCTAGAAATGCTTGATTTTTGAGTGAGAGATTTGATAATGTCTTGGAGAGGTTTTTGAGAGGCTGTTGTGAGTTATAGAGTTGCAAAATGACTAAGTATGGGAGATTTTACGTTTAAATGGGCATGGGATCA
The DNA here is from genome assembly GCA_011800125.2 of Solanum clarkiae. Lineage (NCBI taxonomy): Eukaryota > Viridiplantae > Streptophyta > Magnoliopsida > Solanales > Solanaceae > Solanum > Solanum clarkiae. Next base: position 38,862 of record JAABOM020091723.1, on the reverse strand, counting down.
TAAACCCAATGCTCCTGGATGGAACAAGGAAAACTGGGAAAAGTTTACACTAGTTTGCATCCAGTCTGCAATGCGGACAACAAAATACACTATTGCATGCGCCAGGCACATCGCAGTCTAGGCGCACAGGCTATTAGGAAGTCATTAATTAGCAAAAATTATTTTTCACTGCAGGTCTTCTAATATCCTGGTAATACCCATTTCTCACTCAATTTCGCCTCCTGATCGAGAATATGAATTAAGAATTTGAAATCACGCACAAATTTTGAGATATATAAAATTATGATTATAGGACATTCCAAAGCACATGAGGGGTGTTTCAATATCTCCCCATGGGAACATTCGTTCCCGAATGTCAAAGAAACATAAGAAGCTTTCAGACAGACATGAATGCGACCAATGCACTTAAACATCATTTTCAAAAAGTCTTAACATGAATATTAAAAGTCACCATAAACTTGTTACCATGAATATGAATACAAGAAAGATGACATGAGGGCTGAAACTTAAGACTTGAAATCCTAGATGGCACTTAGTTGTTATCTTAGGATTGGAAAGAGTGAAAGAAGTACGGATATTTCTTATTCATGTTTGCTTTGGCTCCTCTATGAAACTTCTGAGTCATTGATTCTCCCTAAAGGACTCTTACGGATGTCACATCTTTGCGTACTTGTCTATCCAACCTTTCCACCAAGACCTCCTCAAAAGTCAAGTTATCCTCAATAATATCTACAACCTCTAATGGCACAATAACACTTGGGTCACCCACACACTTCCTAAACATCAACACATTGAAGAACGGATGAACCATGCTCAAATCCATAGAAACCTCTAATTCGTATACAACCTTACCAATCCTTCCCAAATTCCAATAAGGTCCCACAAATCTTGGGCTCAATTCCCTATCTTATCAAACTAGACTACACCCTTCATGGGTGAAACTTTCAAATAAGCCCAATCATTAACATTGAACCTAAGATTTCTTCCCTTACATCGGAGTAGGACTTTTGCCTACTTTGAGCCATCTTCGATTTCACTCTTATCACCCTCACCAAGATACATCCCTAACGTCTCTATGCATTTGTAAGATTGGGAAGAATCGAATAGGATAAATCATGTGCCTCCTTCAAATCACATCTCTCAACGCATTAACATTAAGCACACATAACCTACTTTGGTACCTAAAGGCAGCATCTCTCCCTGGGGAGAAAACCTCCACTTTACCATTTACCAAGGCCTTCAATTCTAGCAAGGCAGGGTCAAGGTCTTGTTCTGACTAGACTTGTTCAACCAAAGAAATTTTGGAACCATAAACAACCACTACACCACCACTTTCAACTTCACTAAACCTAACCCCAACCTAGCTAATAGGTGAACTTCTCTAGCCACTTCCTTGTTACCAACATCAAAATAAGCTAGGCTACCTATGGACACTCTACTTAGAGCATCGATCATAAACATTAGTTTTGATGGGATAACAGTGCACACTCATTTCATAATCCTTAAGGAGTTATAACCACCTTCTTTGTCTCAAGTTATGATCTTTTTATGTGAACATATATTGTCGACTCTTGTGGTCGGTAAACCCGTCTACGTGAACCCCATACAAATAATGACACCAAATATTCAAAACACACACCACGACAGTCAATTCAAGATCAGGGATGGGATAATTCTTCTCATGCACCTTAAGTTGCCTAGAGGCATATGCCATAACCTTTCCATTTTTCATCAACACACACCCCAACCCAATCCTTGAAGCATCACAATAAATCACAAACCCTTCTAACCCTTTCGGTAAGGCCAAAATAGGAGCGGAGATAAGTTTGTCTTTCAAAATAGGTTAAACACTTTTCACATTCATCAATCCAAACAAATTTTTTCTTCTTTTGGGTCAACTTTGTCATAGGGGAAGCAATAGAAGAGGAATCATTCACAAACCTCCGGTAGTAACCTACCAAACCCAAGAAACTCCTAACATCCATCGAAATCAAGGGCCTAGGCCAATTCCTTATCACCTCTGTCTTCTTAGGGTCCACTTTAATTCCATCACCCAATACTATATTTCGAACGAAAGCAACCACTTTCAACCAAAATTCACACTTTTCATATTTATCAAACGACCTCTCATCCCTAAAGATTCGCAACACCATGCTCAAGTAATTCACATGTTCTTCCTCACTGTAGGAATAAATCAATATATCATCAATAAAGACTAATACAAACATATCAATGTAGGGTTTAAAGCCCCTACTTATGAGACACATAAATATTGTCGGTTCACTTGTCACGCCAAAAGATATCACCACAAATTCAAAGTGTCCATACTAGTCTAAAAATCTTTCTTGGGAATATCACACTCCCTCACTTTCACTTGGTGGTTTCCGGATCGAAGATCATTCTTAGAAAAGTGACTAGCCTCTTGTAGTTGATCAAAAAGGTCATCAATCCATGTTAAAAGGTACTTGTTCTTCATAGTGACTCTATTGAATTCCTGGTAATCAATGCACATTATAAGGGAACCATATTTTTTCTTTACAAACAACACCAGTGCACCCCAAGATGACTTGCCAAGCCTTATGAAAACCCTTTTCCAACATATCCCTCAATTGATCCTTCAAGTCCTTCAATTCTATCGGCGCCATACGATAAGGGGGAGTAGAAATGGGTTATGTATTAGAAAGGAGGTCTATACAAAACTCTATTTCACTTTTGAGAGGAACACTGGGAAGCTCATTGGGAAAGACATCAAGAAACTCATTGACCACTGAAATCGACTCAATGGGAAGGAAATTAGAATCAACATCCCTAAACTTAAAAGATGGTAAATGCAACCCTTAGAAGTCAGGTTTTTTGGCTGTAAGACAAGAAATGAATCTACCCTTGACTATCACATTATGACTTTTCCACTCGAGGATGGGCTCATTGGGGAATTGGGTATCTCACTCTACGAGTCCTAAAATCAATGGAAGCATACTATGCATGTAATCAATCCATCTACAGAATGATATCAAAATCCACCATGTCAAATTTAACAAAATCACAAGGCAAGACAATATTCAATATAGACACGAGATAATTTCTATACAATCATTTAGCTATAATGGACTCACTAACGAGAGTATACACTTAAAAAGGACTCACAAAACAATTCGGGACATACCTAAGCTCATTGCCATGCAAAGGAGCAATGAAAGAAAGAGTTGCACCTGGATCTAATAAAACATACACATCATAATCAAAAACTATTAACATACTGGTGAAGCACCGTGCTAGGTCTAGCGACACTTAGAGGTGTATGGTTGAGATCATCGACGACCATCCTTATAATTTTTAGTAATCCATGGACAATGCCTCATTTTATGATCCTTTGTGCCACACCTAAAAACAAGCACTCGAATTGGCCAAACAATCTCCTGAATGGTACCTTCCACTCTTGTGGCATTTAGGAGAAGCTTGACCACAAACACCTTTGCCCTTCCTTTGAGCATATGGACAATCAATAATCTTGTGGCTCATCTTGTCACATCCATAACAAGCATTCAAGTACCTCAAGCACCTTACGTTATTATTTCTTCCACATTTTGGGCACCTTAAAAAACATACCCCACCATTGTCACCTTCAAATTGAACCCTCGTTCTTCTTCAGTAGAGGCCTCAAGATAATCCCTCATCTTATGCCTAATATCACCACAGTTGAGGCAACCTTCGGTGCCCACCAAACACCTTTCTAGATGCTTCTTGCCACACCCTTGACAAGTGACAAGAGGGATCCTTTCCTTTTTGTACATGGGAACTAGTAGACTAGCAGAAGATGAGGCACCATCAACTCGGGCTCTCTTAGCCTTCCTCTCCCTTCTCTTGTCTTTTGAAGTCTCGGGGGGCACCTACTTGTTGATCGAGCTGACCGATTACAAGTTTGCCAACAGATATAGAGAATTACAAACCTCCGTATTTGATATTTCACCGTTGGGAAGTTGACCCTCAAGTGAGAGATGGTTACCGTCTTGTCCACCATTCTAAATAGTTTGAGACATATTATGAAACTTAATGGTTAGAAATCAGTAATAAGCCTTAGGGGACATAGCTCTACCGCATAATGTAGATCATGAAGAAGTGAAACATTTGCTAAAACGCCTCACAACCTCCCATTCAGAGATATGGCGCGCTTCACAACTATGAATAAGACTCTAATCGACGCGGTGAGTTGAATTTCAGAGGACCATTAACAACCCGGCTCTGATACCAAGATTATTTGGTCTCAAGCCTAGGTCCTAGATGTAACACGGCGAATGACAAGTCCGAAGACAATCGAAACAAACCTCTTGATTGTAACATGCGCACATCATTAGTTGCAGAAGAAAAATTAAACAATAATAAGAGTTAATAAACAAGGGGAAATGAGATTAAAGGGAAGTCTTTGATAAACATAGAAACATAAGAAGAGTCAAGCTTGAAAGCATATACAAACTTAGTGTCCAACAACACCTCTAATTTAGAATGGAGCGTGGGCCAAGACATTCCCTGAGCTCACCCTCATAAGAACAAGTATTAAGAATAAGGAATAAGTCTCAAAATCGCATGAAAAAAGTAGATATTGTCCTCAAAATCAAGTACTCACCAAAGTCTTCCTCTAGGAACCGAACTAGCCACATGGAGGTGATGATCAGAAGGTGCTCCGGTCCTATATGGTGATATCATATTGGCATAGATTATGCGTTAGTACATTATAATATACTAAGTATGCAGGGTGCAAGAAACAAAGACTTAAGCCAATGTATTCAAAATGCATGATCATAATCAATTGAAATATAATCTCAATATGGCATGCATGATCAATTCTTGTAATAAAACATGCTTGTAAAACATTTAACTTACATAATATATCATAAATATGTGGGAAGAAACATCAGTTGACATAGACCAAGAAACTACAACTTGGAATCCAAGGCTTGACACCCCTTTGGTACAGGTGACTTGTCATGACACCCCACGGCGAAATATGGTCTACTTGCCAAAGTAAACCAATAAGATAAACATGATAATATCTACTAGATGGATCTAAGAGTATAGCAAGAAGGGTAATAAATAATCCTATGGTGGAACATTATTTAGATACTAAAGACTTTACATAAGGATACCTTGTGTCGAGCCCCCATCTTAATCCTGAATAAGTGCTAAGTCAAATCCCATGGAATATTTGAAATAATCATAACTTCAAAAACTTCTTAGAGACATGATAACATGACATGAGTAGTTGTAAACCATGCTTGACCTCTACTAGTAAGCCTAACATCAATATTAGAGTAATCATATGGAACCCTTTCTTTAACATGAAATGGCTTACAAGAGGTAAATTTCTTGAAAATAGGCCTCAACTCATTACTTGTAAAATCTTGGATTTTTTTCATGAATCGAATACATGCTTGAAATCCCTTAATTAACATGAAGTCACTTGACTTGTACATCATGTAATAGTTCATCAACAACTTTAGAATTCTTGTCATGTAATTTCATCAAACAAATGGTCGGTTCATGTTACTTGTTCAAAATCATGCAACTCAAGAGTAAACAAGATGAGTAAAATCAATTCAAAATCAACTCACCAATATTATAGTAAAACCCCTAAATTGGGTATTGTGAAATCCATATCAAAAGTTCATCATACTACATAGTTTTCATAGCTCAAATCATGCATAATCTCAATTGATATAAATCAACTCATGGAATAAGTTTAAAGTAGATGTACATGCATAATCAATTAATAATTGATAAAATCCTAACATAATTTATGTTCATATATCATACTAAAAGATACTCATATGTAATACAACTTGAAATCATGCAATTTTCATAAAAAGAGAAGGTTAGCTCCGTGGGTGAAAGGACCCATGGATGAAGACCCACATACCTCAAACTTTGATATTACTGAAATAAGCTTGAAGGACACTTGAAGATTGAGATGAGTTCTTGAGTTCCAAATTTGGGCTTGAAATCCTTGAATTTTAAGTGAGAGATTTGATAAAGTCTTGCAGAGGTTTTAGAGACGGTCTTGTGAGTTGTGGAGTTGAAAAATGGCTAAGTATGGGAGACTTCATGTTTAAATGGGCATGGGATTATGACTCCAATGCCCCCGTACAAAATAAGGAAAACTGGAATAATTTTACACTAGTCCGTATCTAGTTCATGAGGCAGACCAAATGCGGACAGCAAAATACACTGATGCGTGCTCCAAGCGCGTCGCGGCCAGGGTGCGTAGGCTCTCTGGAAGCCATTAATTAGCAAAACTTATTTCTTGCTACAGGCTTTCTAAAATCAGGGTTATAGCTATTTCCCACACAATTTCACTCCCTGATCAAGAATTTGAAGTCGAATTTTTTAAATCGTGCACAGATTTTGAGATGTATAGAAATTACAATTATAGGGCATTCCAAAGCACATGATGGGTATTTCAATATCTCCCCCTGGAAAAATTTGTCTGTGAATATCAAAGATACATGAGTAAGAAAAGTAATCGTGAAGCCTTCAGCCCAACATGAATGCAAAAAATGCACTTAAACATCATTTTGAAAAGACTCCACATGAATATTAAAAATCACCATAAAATTGCTACCATGAGCATGAACGAATGCAAGATGACATGATGTCTAAAACGTAAGACTTGAAATCATAGATGGGACTTAGTTGTTATCTTAGGCTTGAATAGAGTGAAAGAAGTACGGATATTGCTCCTTCATGTCCACTTCGGCTCCTCTAGTGACACTTTTGACTCGTTGATTCTCCCAAAAGGACTCTTACGGACTTCATATCTTTGCTTTATTGTCTATCCAACCTTTCCACTGGGATCTCCTCAAAGGTCAAGTTATCCTTCATAACATCCACAACTTCTAAAGGCACATTAACATATGGGTCATCTACACACTTCCTACACATCGACACAGAGAAGACCGGATAAACCATGCTCATGTCCGTAGGCACCTCTAATTCATATGCAACCTTACCAGTTTTTCTCAAAATTCCATTTGGTCCCACAAACCTTGGGATCAATACCCTTTCTCACCAAATAGGACCACACCTTTCATAGGTTCAACGTTCAAGTAAACCCAATCATCAACATTGAACCCAAGATTTCTTTCCTCACATTGGAGTAGGACTTTTGCCTACTTTGAGCCATCTTTGATTTCCTTCTTATCAGTCTCACGAAGATACCTGCCTAATGTCTCTATATCCCTCAACCCATCTCCCCCTTGGGAGAATACCTCCACTTTACCATCCTTTACAAAGGCCTTCACTTTTAGGAAGGTGGGGTCAAGGTCTTGTTTTGACTAGACTTCATCAACCAAAGAAAATTTTGAACCATCAACAACTACTACACCACCACTTTCAACTTCATTCGACCTAACCCTAAACCCAGCTAACCGATGAACTACTCTAGCCACTTCCTTGTTACCAATATCAAAATGGGCTAGGCTACCCATGGACAATCTAATTAGAGCATCTATCACAATTTATCTTTTTTGGGATGATAGTGCACACTCATGTCATAATCCATAAGGAGTTCTAATAGCCTCCTTTGTCTCAAGTTTAAATCTCTTTTTGTGAATAGATACTGGAGACTCTTATGGTTGATAAACCCATCAATGTGAACCCCATATAAATAATGACACCAATTTTTCAAAGAAAACATCATGCCCTCCAATTTTAAGATCATGGGTGGGATAATTATTCTCGTGCACGTTAAGTTGCGTAGAGTCATATGCCATAACCTTGCCATTTTGCATCAACACACACCCCAAACCAGTCTTTGAGGAATCATAATAAACAACAGACCCTTCTAACCCTTTTGTGTCACCACTCAAGCCTAGGTCCTAGAAACGACATGGCACAAGGGGAATTCAAAGGGACCCCAAGCAAGCCTCTTAGAACATCATTACGTATCCTTGGCCGCGGAAACAATTGAAACAATATAAAAGAGTAAGAATAGGGGACAACAGGACTAAGGGAAAATCTTATACAACATCATAATAAAGGGACAAGAGTCTAGGCTCTTAACATAGATACATAACATGCTCAAAAAACACCTCTAATATATAGATAAGAGCAGGGGCCAAGACAAGGTAACCAAGATCACCCTCATGCCAAAATAGAAAATAAACAAGAGTGCCTCAATATATAATAAGAGCAACATAGACCAAGGTTCCCGAAGTGGAGGACTCACCACAAGCTTGAGTAGTACTGAACTAGCCACTTGGTAGAGGATGACCAACTTGGGCACCGGTTCCTACATGGTAACATCGTGTAGGCATAGATTATGTGTTAGTATGCTTGAATGTACTGCGTATGTAAGATGCAATGCAACAAGAATTAGGCATCATCGTCAAAATGTATAAAAATAAGCAATAGGCATAATATAATAATATGGCATTTATGAAAAATGCATAAGTAAAACATGCTCATATTGGATATCATATGTGTAGAAGAGACCAAGCTAGATTTTCAAGGTACAAATCCCTTGGTAGGTTAGTGATGATGTCACCCCATCTCTTAGGTGGTGAAGTACTAACCCCTCACGAGGTTGGTGATGATGTCGCCCCATCACCTAGGTGGTAAGGTACAGACCCTGTACTAGGTTGATGAGTATGAACTCCCATCTAGGTTAGTGATGATGCCACTGCATCACTAGGTGGAGAAGTACAAACCCTTCACTAGGTTGATGAGTACGAACCCCCAACAAGGTTATCCAGTTTCTCAGTCCCCCTGAATTAGGCATGTTCTAATGAAACACTTTTTTATATAATTTATCATATACATAAGCTCATTTCATCATCATATAGTCAGTCGTATCATATCTCATGCTTTGAACCTTCAATTACTAAAGAAACCATAACCTGACATTTTATCAAACACTTAGAGCGTGTGTAATGCTAGTATAAAATCATGAAATATAGAGATGAAATCATGCAAGAAAATCCTTTGTAAAACTATCAATCAACACCTTGTAACAACCTCAAGCAATATATATCGAAACCCCTTATCAAATATTACAATAGATCCATGATTTATAGCTCAAAACGTAGCAAAACAGTCATAACTTTACATAGCATTAACATAGTGTGCAGTGAATTACATAATATGCCAGACCTATTTGTAAAACAACTTTAAATCATGTTATTTGAGTAAAAGGAGATTAGGGCACCATGGGTGAAAGAACCCAATGATTGAAACCCACATACCTTAGCTTGGGTATGAACTTGGTGAAGATTGGAGATGAAAACTTAAACCTTGAAGAAGAACCTTGAAGGAAAATCTTAGTTCCAAATGAGGGTTTGAGACTTGAATTTGGAAAGTGAAAATATGTCTAAGTGTTTGAGTGATTATTGGGAAATGTTTAGGATGATATGAGGGTTAAATAAGGCTAAGTATAGGTAAAAACACATTTGGGAACTTTTAGGCCCAAGACTTAAAAGTCTTGGATCACATAGAAAATTACTGGACAGAACATACACCTCTTCGTGTCATGGAAAAGAGGTGAAGACAACTCCTCTTCATCTACCCGCCCTTGGCACATCATGCCAGGGGAGTGGATAGCTCACTGGAATTTGCCACTTGTAAAATCATAATTGTAATTCTTTTGCTCTTAAATTGGGGTTAGATCTTTTTTCCCCTAATTTTGACCCCCTGAAAAAGAATATGATGTCGGATTTTTGATATCATGCACGAATTTTGACATATATGGAATTTAAAATTTCAAGCCTTCCGATGCATATTTTCGGGCACTTTTTGGGGTCGTTTCATTTTAATAAGGCCAAAATTGGAGTGAAGATAATCTTTTCTTTCAATGTTTGAAAACTTGTTTCACATTCATCAGTCCAAATAAGTTTTTCCTTCTTTTGGGTCAACTTTTTCATAGGGGAAGCAATAGAAGAGGACCATTCACATACCTCTGGTAGTAACCTGCCAAACCTAAGAAATACTTAATATCTATCAGAGTCAAGGGCCCAGGCCAATTCCTTATCACCTTCATCTTCTTAGGGTCTACTTTATTTCCATCACCCGACACTACATACCCTAGGAAAACAATTACTTTCAACCAAAATTAACACTTTTCATATTTTGCAAATAACCTCTCATATCTCAAGATTTGCAACACCACCCTCAAGTGATTCATATGTTCTTCCTCACTCTGGGAATAAATCAATATATCATCAATAAAGACCACCACAAACATATCAAGGTAGGGTTTAATGACCCTATTCATGAGATTCGTATACATTGCCGGTGCATAAGTCAAGCCAAAAAACATCACCACAAATTCAAAGTGTCCATACCTAGTCCGAAAAATCATCTTGGGTATATTACACTCCCTCACTTTAACTTGGTGGTATCCGAACCGAAGATCAATTTTAGAAAAGTGACTAGCCTCTAGTAGTTGATCAAAAAGGTTATCAATCCTTAGTAGAGGGTACTTGTTCTTTATGGTGACTCTATTGAGCTGCTAGTAATCCATCCACATTCTAAGGGAACTATCCTTTTTATTTACACAAAAACAATGGTGCAGCCCAAGGTGACTTGCTAGGCCTTAAAAACACCTTTTTTTTTAGCAAATCCCTCAATTAATCCTTCAACTCCTTCGATTCCGATGGGGTCATACAGTAAGGGGCAATGGAAATGGGTTGTGTATTAGGAAGGAGTTCTATATAAAAAATCTATTTCCCTTTTAGGAGGAACACTGTGAAGCTTATCGGGAAAGACATCAAGAAACTCATTGATCATCGAAACCGACTCAACGGGAAGGACTTTAGACTCAATATCTTTAACCCTTACAAGATGGTAAATGTAACCCTTAGAAATAAAATTATTTTTCTTTAAGACAAGAAATAAATCTACCCTTGACTACCACATTACTACATTCTCAATAAGGACGGGCTCATTAAGGAATTGAAATCTCACTCTATGGGTCCTACAATCAATGGAAGCATAATATGCTTGTAACCAATCCATCCCAAGAGTGATATCAAAATCCACCATGACAAGATCAATAAAATTACAAGGCAAGACTTTATGCAATCTAGACACGGGATAATTTCTATACACTCTTTTAGCAATAATGGATTCACCAACAGCGGTAGACACTTAAAAAGGGCTCACACAACAATTTGAACCATTTACGAAGCTCATTAGCAACAAAAGGAGCAATGAAAGAAAGAGTCGCACCCAGATGGAATAAAGCATACACATCATAATAAAAAACCTTTAACATATCAGTCATCCTTATAATTTTCAGTAATCCATGGACAATGCCTCAATTTATGATCTGTTGCGCCACACCCAAAATATGTACTTGAACCAGCTAAACAATCCCCGAATGGTACCTTCCACAGTTATGACATGTTGGAGAAGCTTGAGCACCAACACCTTTGCCCTTGCTTTGAGCATAGGGATAATGAAAACTCTTGTGGCTCATCTTACCACACCCATAGAAAGCATTCCAATACCTCAAGCACCTTCCAATATGATTCCTTCCACATTTTGGGCACCTTGGATTACTTACCCCACCATTGCCACCTTCAAATTGAACAGAGGCCATAGAACAATCCCTTCTCTTATGCCTAACAATGCCACTTGAAGCAACCTTTAGTACCCACCAAACACCTTTTTTGATGCTTCTTGCCACACCCTTGAAAAGTGGCAAAAGGGATCCTTTCATATTATTTACTTGGGAACCGGTAGAACAATAGAAGATGAGGCACCATCAACTTAGGCCCTCTTAGCTTTCCTCTCCCTCCTCTTGTTCGTTGAAGTCTGTGAGGCTCCCACTTGTTCATTGAGTTGAGCGGTCACAACCTTTGCCAATAGTCAAAGAGCATTATGAACCTCTACGTTTGATATGTCACCATTGGAAAGTTGACCCTTAAGTTAGAGATGGTCACCATCTTGTCTACCATTCTGAATAGCTTGAGACATATTCTGAAATGTAATGCTTAGGAATCATTAATAAGACTTAGGGTACATAGCTCTACTGCACGATATCGATCATCAAGATGTGAAACATTTTTTTAAATGCCTCATAGCTTCCCATTCATAGTTGTGTCACACTTCACAATCCTGAATATTCTCAATCAAGAATCCATGCGTGATATCAAAAATTCGATATCATATTCTCAATTAGGGGGAAAATTGAGCATGAAATTGGTATAACCCAAGTTTAGAGAACCCATAGGGAAAACAAATTTCGCTAATTTTTCTTATCCATAGTCTATTCGCATCCTGACCGCGATGCATCATGTGCGTGGATCAGTGTTAAAGTGTCCTTCACAATAGGTCCACTTCAAATTTTTCCTTAGTTTTTCATTTTGGCCAAGGACATTAGGGTCATAGCCCCGTAGCCACTTATGCGTAAAAACACCTATACTTAAGCCATTTTTCAACTCTATATCACTCAAAACCCTCTGAAAAACCTCTTCAAGACTTAACTAAATATCCCTTTAAAATTTCAAGGATTTAAAGCCTAACTTTGGAACTCAAGGATTCTCTTCAAACTCCAAGTTCTCTTCAAGCTCAACTCAAGAAAACCCAAGTTTGAGGTATGTGGTTTTCATCCATTGGGTCCTTTCATCCATGGAGCCCAATTCCCCTTTCTATGAAAATTGTATGTTTTCAAGTTTTATCATCTATGGGTATCTCTTATTATGGATTTTGATTATAAAATATATTGTAGTTCTGTGAAATGTTTATTGAATATGCATGTCAATCTGATTCAAGCCTATACTATGAATTAGTTTTTTCTATTGAGACTATGCATGTTTTGAGCTATGAATCTATGATCTATTACGATATTTGATGACAGATTTCAAGGTATATTATGTGACGGTTTTATTTTATGTTAGTGGGTTGATTTACATTGAGTTTTGTCATATTATTTCACTCTCGAATTGCATGATTTTGAAGTAGAATTATGAACCTACCAAGTGCTTGATAAAATGTCTTAACAAGGATTCTCAAGTTATTGATAATTTATTACATGGTTTATAAGTCAAGAGACTTTATAATGATTAAGGGCTTGCATGTATGTATTAAACTCATGAAGAGTATCTACGGTGTTGTAGGTAGACCACACATTGTTGGCGGGTGACATACCTATCACCTTGTTGAGGGGCTGACATGCCTTAATCACCTTGTTGCGGGGGAGGGGGGGAGGGGGACATACCCAATCACCATGTTGAGGGGTGGATACCTCGGTGACCTTATTGGGTGGGGGACATGCCCAATCACCATGTTTAGGGGTGGATACCTTGATCACCTTATTGGTGGGCTACATGCTCGATCACCACGTTCAGGGGTGGATACCTCGACCACCTTATTTTGCGGTAACATGCCCAATTACCTTGTTGAGAGGTGGATACCTCAATCACCTTACAAAAGGGTGACATGCCTTGGATTATAAGTAGTATTTTGCTTGGTTTATGTCGATCATGGTCTCTTCGCACACTTGAAATATGTTCTTTACAAGTTATATGATTTATAAGCATGTTTTACTTCAAGCATTGATCTTGCATGCCATGTTGATATTATGCTTATCCATTTCTTATGATTATGCATTTTAACAATATTGGATTATGCCTTGTTGTATTGTATCTACATACTTAGTACACTCAAACGTACTAATGCATACTCTATGCCTACATTATATCACCATGTAAGAACCGAAGCACATTCGATCATCCTCCACGTGGCTTGTTCGATGCTTTGGAGATATGCTTTGGTGAGTCCTCAAGTCCAAGGATGTTATCTATGTTACTCTTTCCATTTGCCATTTCTATATGTAGAACACTTGATACTATGAGGGTGAGATCGGAAAGTGTCTTTGCCCCTGCTTCATTCCATGTTGGAGGTGTTACTGGATAAATAATATACTTATGCTATGAGATTGACTCTTTTATGGTTTTATAAATATTATGACTTCCCTTACTCCCATTTCCCTTATTTATATCTCTTCTTGTTGTTATTTTGCATCCTCGACCAATGATGTGTGATTAATATGCTAAGAGGCTTATTTCGGGTTCCTTTGGGTTACTTATTCACCGTGTAACGTCTAGGCCCTAGGCTTGGGTTGTGACAACTTAGCTCTAATACCAAGATTGTCATGACCTAAGCATAGGGCCTAGAAGTGACACAGCGAATGAGAAGTTCGAAGACAACCCAAATAAGCCTCTTGATTGTAACATGAACACATCTTTGGTTGCGGAAGCAAAATTAAACAATAATAAGAGTTAATAAATAAAAAGGGGAAAATAGGAACAAAGGAAGTCTTTGATAAACAAAAACATAAGGAGAGTCAAGCTTGAAAGAATATACAAACTTTGTATCCAACAACACCTCTACTTTAGAATAGAGCGGAGGCCAAGATATTCCCCATATTGATTTGTTGGGCCTTTTTAGGCTATAGTGGAATTATTTATGACCAATGGCATAACATCCTTTCCTAATCCAATTAATCTACAATCTAACTAAAAGTAACAGGGAAAGTTCTGAATTAACACGAAATATAGGAATTTAGCAAATTTGGTTCGCACTCACATGGAACTGCATGCATTATCAACAAAAAACTTACAGATCATTCTTTATATCTCAATGTGCCCTCATTTATCAGAGAAGATATTGTCACACACCTAAACATGCATAGTTTCTATCTATCTACTTATTCAAAATTTTGTGATAGGTATCATTTTTCAAACAAAACATGAAAACATACTATATGCCAAAAGTATTGGTACTATATGCTACAAATATTGTCTAAACATCCTAAAAGTGCCAGCTAAATAGAAACCAAATATCATAGTGAAAAAGAACACATGCAAGAAAATCCCAGGATGAAAAATTGGGGTGGTCATAGACCCAAGCTATTCAGACTTCACTGAGTTCCTAACTACCCACACCCCATTGAAAAAGATGTGCATTGTCCCATTGCACAAAATCAAAACAAAATAGAACATAATGGGTCCAAAACATACCTAGGTGCCTCAATGCCGGTGATCATTGGGTTTCTTCCCAAACAACGCCTGATTTATTATCATGGCATGAGGTAGATGGCTTGAGTACTCAGACTTTCTCAAGATCCCATTCTTTGACCATCTTTATCACTTCCACATTTCCAAGGTATGGCTTGACTCTTTGGCCGTTTACTTGGAAATTTCCTCCATTTTGTCTCTTAAGTTCAATAGCCATATGACCGAAGACACGTGCAACTCTAAACGGTCCCAACCATCAATATTTGAGCTTCCCAGGGAACAATTCAATCTTGTATTGTAGAGCAGTACTAAGTCCCTGGTGCAAATTAGTGGTTCTCTATTTGACGGTCATGTTGCAACTTCATTCTTTGTTTATACAAGGCTGAGGTCTCATATTCCTTCAATCGAAACTCATCAAGCTCATAGAGTTGGCTCAGCCTAGAGTTTGCTGCATCATTCTAATCTAGATCCATCTTCTTTAGTGGCCACATTGCTTTATGGTAAAGCTCCATTAGCAAGTGACATGCCTTCCCAAAGACAAGTTGGTAGGGAGACATGTCTATAAGAGTCTTTAATGCTGCACGATATGCCCATAATGCATTATCCAACTTCCACGACCAATTTGTCTAATTTGCATTTCACAACGTTGGATAGAATCTATTTAATTTTCCTATTAGACACCTCTACCTGCCCGCTTGTATGAGGATGGTAATGCATCACCACTCGATGTTTCACTCCACACTTTTCAAGAATAGCTTTAAAAAGTCTTTTGTAAAAGTGAGAGCCTTCATCACTGATGATTGCCTAAGGGGTGACAAACCTTGAGAAGATGTTCTATTCCAAAAATGTTGTGACAGTTTTGTCCTCATTGTCGGGTAGATCCACGGCCTCAACCCACTTTGAAACACAATCCACAGCAACTAGGATGTACTTGTTTCCATGCGAGCTAACAAACAGCCCAATGAAATCTATTCCACATACATCAAATAACTCAATCACCATAATGGGGTTTAGAGGGAGGTCATATTAGTGAGAAACCCCACCTTCTCTTTAGCACCTATCGCAAGCTTAGGAATATGAAACGACCCCAAAATGTGCCCAAAAATGTGCTTCGGAAGTGCCCATAATCGTAATTTCCATATATCTCAAAATTCCTATGTGATATCGAAAATTTGACTTCATATTCATTATTACGGGGGAAATTGAGTGAGAAATAGGTCTAGCCCTGAATAGAGCAATCGTATCAAAATTTGAATTTCCAAAGTTTGTAAATTCTAGAGACGATCCTCGCCCCTGGCGCGACGCGGCCAGGGCACGGATCAGTCTTATTTCTGCCAATTTTTATTTGTTTGGTCCATGGCCTTTGGGTCTTTAGCCTAAGCCTTCTTATATGTAAAGACACCTATACTTAGTCATTTTTCAACCATATATCATTCAAGATATTTCCCAAAAACCTCTCTAACACTTAGAAAAATATTTCACTCAAAATCAATGATTCCAAACTCATTTGAATTATAAGGAATTCACTCAAGCATCAAGTCCTCAATCAAATCTTCATCAAGGAATTCTCCAAAGTTGAGGTATGCCAATTTCAACCATTGGGTCCTTTTACCCATGGTTCCCAACCTTCCTTTTTACATAAATTATATGTTTCTAAGTGGATTTACTTTTGGGTTTTACTTAGTATGAATTTGACTATGAACTATGTTAGGGTTTCATAAAATTGTGACTATTCAAGCATGTTTTGAGCTATGAATCTTTGAACCATTATGTGATTTGATGAGCGGTTTGATGTTTATTACATGAGGGTATTACATAGTGTTGGTGGGTAGATTTACTTCAAGTTTCCTTGCATAATTTTACTCTTGAATTGTATGGTTTTATACTAGCATTGCACACCCATCAAGTGTTTGATAAATTGTCCAGTTTTGGATTCTTGAGCTATTGATGATCCATTGCATGACCTATGACATAAATGAATTTATGATGATGAAAGGAAGGAATATGTATTGACTTCATGAAAAGTACCTATAGTGTTGCAACTTGACCATATCTTGTTGAGGGGGTGTTATACCTCAATCACCATGGATAGTAGGGTATGACAACCATCGACCAATTTGAGAGGTTGATACCTCAATCACCATGGATGGTAGGGTGTCACAACCATAAATCAATTTGAGGGGTTGATACCTCAATCGCCATGGATGGTAGGGTGTGACAACTATCAACTAATTGGGGGGTTGATGCCTCAATCACCATGGATGGCAGGGTGTGACAACCATCAACCAATTGAAGGGTTTATACTCAATCACCTCTCCAAGGGGGTGGTAAGCCTTGGACTCCATAATGATGGTCTCTTACTACACATATATTATGTTCTGTATAAGCATATTTTACTTCAAGCATCATTCATGTATGTCATGTTGCTGATATAATATCTCTTGATTACGATTATACATTTTGATTTTGTTGCCTATATCTTGTTGTATTGCATCCTACATACTTAGTATATGCAAACATACTAACGCATACTTTATACCCATATGATGTTATCATGTAGGAACCGGAGCTCCTCACGATCATCCTACTAGTGGCCAGTTTTGACATCTTGAAGATAGCTTGTGCTGAGTCCTCAAGTTTGAGGACATTAGTAATTATCTCTCTTAATTATGTTATTTCCCTATGATGAACACTTTGATACTCGAAAGGGTGAGCCCGAAAAGTTTGTCTTGCCCCCGCCCAATCTATGTTAGTTGTGTTGTTGACCAAATGATGTAATTAGGTCTGAGCCTTGACTCTTTATGATTTATTCTATTAAACTCTTATCTTAATCTATACCATTAATTGTATTCTCCCAATATTGTTTGCTTTGCTTCTGTGACCAAGGATGTATGAATGATATGCTAAGAGGCTTGTTTGGAGACCCTTCGACTTCCCATTCGCCGTGTCACTACTAGGTCCTGGGTCCTGGTCTTGACAAAGATGGTATCAGAGCACCAGGTTGTTAACAGTCCTCGACATCCAACACACCACGTTGATTAGAGTATTGGATCATGATTGTGAACTGCACCACAACATGAGCAAGAGGCAATGAGGCATTTTGGGAAATGTTTCCCTTCATCTTACTCTATGTTTGTGCTATAGAAGTTATGATATGGTTTTCCCCTAACGAATGTTCTTACCATGTTTAAATCATGTCTAACACAAGAGGAAGAAGAGCCCGTACACGCAAAGAATGTTTGACTCATGGAGTGCTTCGAGATACTTTCACCTTGCTAGCTCGAGCCATGACTAATCAAGTCAATCAGGGAGACCAAGCCCCTCATTCTCCTACTCCAGCATCTAGGGTAAGGGATTTCATGAGAATGAACCCACAGGAATTCAATGGGTCTAAAGTGGATGAGGACCCTCAAGAATTCGTTGATGAGGTATACAAAGTGTTGTCTACTATGGGTGTTAGATCGAATGAGAAGGCATAGTTGGTGGCTTACCAACTCAAGGGAGTTGCCCAAATATGGTATACTCAATGGAATGAGGGGAAGGGGTTAAACAATGTGATTCTATGGGAGGAGTTTAAGGCGGCGTTCCTCAATCGATTCTTCCCTCTTGAGGTTAAGGAGGCCAAAATGATAGAGTTCATGAATTTGAAGCAAGGGTCAATGAATGTGAGGGAGTATTCCCTCAAGTGCAACTAACTCTCTAAATATGCTCCACACTTGGTTGCCGAGATGAGTTCTAGGATAAATAAGTTTATGATGGGTGTATCCGATTTAGTGAATGAGAAATGTCGTGCTTCCATGTTGATAAGCGATATGGACGCGTCTCGCCTTATGACTTATGCCTGACAACTGGAGGGGGAGATGTTGCAAAAGTGAAGGGATAATAAGGCCAAGAGGACCCATCTTGATTGTATGTTCCAAGGTCCCAAGGGTTGTCGATATTATCAAGGCCAAGAGTCTTCTCATGTTCCAAGTAGATGGTTTGCCAACGACAACCCAAGGGTCCATGTTTATTGTGGTGTTATTCCTAATGCTGTGTTTCCAAAATGTGGTAGAGACTAATGATGGCCCATGTTTGAGGGACACTAATGGTTGCTATAGTTGTGGAGAGGTGGATCACAAGAAGGTTGATTGAACTCATAATCAAAACAAGGGTAAAGAAGTTCGTCCCCAAGGTCGGGCTGTGAATATGGTTCCTTTAGGGAGAGGAGGCCAACAAGGTGGTGCTCCAAGCCACAATCAGTTCTACGCACTCCAAGAGAGACAAGGGGTAGATGAGCTGCTCGATGTTGTCACCAGTATGTTAAAAGTCTTTGATTTTGATGTGTATGTATTGATAGACTCGGGTGCCACCCTTCTTTTTTTGTAACTCCCTTTGTTGCCAAAAAGATTCATATGGAACCCAAATTGTTGTGTGAGCCATATGTGGTATCTACTCCCATTGGTGTGTCTATTGTTGCTAGAAGAGTCTATAAAAATTGTTCCATTTGCATTTTGCATAAAATATTGCCTTGTGATTTTGTTGAGTTGGATATAGTGGATTTTGATGTGATTCTCGAGATGGATTGGTTGCATGCATACTATGCTTCTATTGATTGTAGAACCTATAGGGTTAAACTCCAATTCCAAAATAAACCCATTCTTGTGTGGGAGATTCATAATATAGTGGTCAAGGGTAGATTCATTTCTTGCATTAAAGCCCAAAAGTTGGTCTTTAAGGGGGTGTCTGTGTCATCTTGTCAGGGTTAGAGATGTTGAGTCCAAAGTCCTTCCTATAGAGTCGATTCCGATGGTAAATGAGTTTCTTGATGTCTTTCCTAGTGACGTTCGAGGTGTTCCTCCCGAAAAGGAAATATACTTTGGTATAGACCTCCTTCTCAATATTCAACCCATTTTTATTCCCCCTTACATATGGTCCCGATGGAGTTAAAGGAGTTAAAGGAGCAATTGAGGGATTTGTTGGAGAAGGGTTTTATTAGGCCTAGCCAATCACCTTGGGGTGCACCGGTGCCATTTGTGAAGAAGAAAGACGGGTGCCTTAGAATGTGCATTGATTACTGGTAACTTAATAGAGTCACCATCAAGAATAAGTATCCTCTACCAATGATTGATGACCTTTTTGACCAACTTCAAGGGGCTAGTCACTTCTCTAAGATTGATCTTCGGTCTAGGTATCACCAAGTGAAAGTGAGATATTTTGACATTCCTAAGACGGCCTTATGAACTAGGTATAGGTACTATGAGTTTGTGGTTACGTCCTTCGATTTGACTAATACACCAGCTATCTTCATGGATCTTACGAATAGGATCTTTAGACCATACCTTTATTTGTTTGTGGTGGTCTTCATTAATGATATTTTCATCTATTCTCATAGTGAGGAGCATGTGAGTCATTTGAGGGTGGTGTTACAAATAATTGAGGGAAGAAAAGTTGTATGCTAAGTATGAGAAGTGTCAGTTTCGATTGCAAGAGTTTGCCTTTCTACGTCATATGGTTTCGGGGGATGGTATTAACGTGGATCCTAAAAAGACAAAGGTGCTTAGAAATTAGCCTAAACCTTTGACCCCATCGAATATTAGAAGATTCTTGGGCTTAGCAGGTTGGTACCTGAGGTTGGTGAATGGGTTCTCTTCTATTGCTTCTCCTAAGACTAAGTTGACTCAAAAGAAGGCTAAATTTGTGTGGTCGATGAGTGTGAAAGGAGTTTCCAAAATTTGAAGAAAAAGCTTGTCTCCGCTTCTATCTTGTAACTACGAGAAGGGTTAGGAGGCTTTGTTTTGTATTGTGATACCTCACAGATTGGTTTGGGTTGTTTTTTGATGCAAAATTCTAAGACGATAGCTTTTACCTCTAAACAACTTAAAGTGCATAAAAAGAATTATCCTACCCATGATCTTGAGTAAGCTGTCGTGGTATTTGCTTTAAATATTTGGCATCATTATTTGTATGGGGTTCAT
This sequence comes from Solanum clarkiae, assembly GCA_011800125.2. Taxonomy (NCBI): domain Eukaryota; kingdom Viridiplantae; phylum Streptophyta; class Magnoliopsida; order Solanales; family Solanaceae; genus Solanum; species Solanum clarkiae. Next base: position 17,897 of record JAABOM020091723.1, on the reverse strand, counting down.
GTTGATATGTTCACCGATCATAAGAGTCTCCAATATGTGTTCACACCCAAAAAGATCTCAACTTGAGGCAACAAAGGTGGTTAGAGCTTCATAAGGATTACGATATGAGTATGCATTATCACCCTCGCTAATGTTGTGGTCGATGCTTTGTGTAGGGTGTCTATAGGTAGCCTAGTACATATAGATAGTGGTGGCAAAGAGGTGGTTAGGGAGGTCAATCGGTTGGCTAGGTTGGGGGGTTAGGTTGGAAGAGGTTGATAATGGTAGTTTAGTAGTGGTTGATGATTCTAAATCTTCATTGGTTGAGGAGGTAAAGGCAAAGCAAGATCTTGACACCCACCTTGTTAGAGTTGAAGACCTTGGTAAGAGATGGTAAGGTGGAGGTTTTATTCCAATGGGGAGATAGTGCCCTTAAATACCAAGGTAGATTATGTGTGCCTAATGTTTAGGACTTGAGGAGGTTGATTCTTGATAATGCTCATAATTCTTCTTATTCCATTCATCTCGGTTCTAAAAGACGTGTAATGATTTGAGGGATGTGTTTTGGTGGGATGGTATGACGAATGACATTGCTAAGTTTGTATCCGGTTGCCATAATTGCTAACAAGTGAAAGCCGAACATCAAAGGCTGGGTGCCCTAGCCTAAGTTATAGAGATTCCTACTTGGAAATGGAGGAAATCAACATGGATTTTGTGGTTAGTTTGCCTAAGACTGGTGGGCTTTGATTCTATTTTGGTTGTGGTTGATAGAATGAAAAAGTTGGTTCATTTTCTACCAGTTAAGACTACTTATGGGGCCAAAGATTATGCTAGATTGTACATTCATGAGTTAGTTAGATTGCACGGGGTTCCTTTGTCTATCATATTAAATCATGGTACTCAATTCAATTCACACTTTTGGAGCTCCTTCCAAAGAGGTCTTGGTACCATGATTAAGCTTAGTACGGCCTTTCACCCTCAAATGGATGGCCAAGTATTGAGGATATGCTTAGAGATTGTGTATTGGAGTTTAAGGGTAGTTGGGTAATTATCTTCTACTCATTAAGTTTGCTTACAAAATTACAAAAATACCACAAATGGAATAAAAAGTGGGTCCATGTAAATGATCAAGACCTCGCAAACAACAACGCTCCTTCCCATATAGGTGTGAGCTAATTTTCTCGCTAAACCCCTTTCCTTATAGTCAAGTGGTTGAATGCCCCGGTTCGTATCTTTCTATCACCCCCAGAATAAGAAGTAAGAGGATAGGCAGAGCAAGAGCTCTTGAATTCTACCCAGGCCCGCTTCTTCATTCATCCATTTAGGCCTGGATGGGAACACATCGAGCCAGGTTCCATACAAGAATTGGTATGACTTCTTCTGAGGCCCTTTATGGTAGACATTGTAGATCACCTGTTCAGTAGTTTGAAGTGGAGGAGATAGACTTGTTGGGTCCGAATTCGGTGATGGAGGCCTTAGAGAAAGTGACTTATATTAGAAAAAGGTTGAAAATAGTGCCAAAGTCGTCAATAATCCTATGCCAATGTAAGGAGAAGGGACCTTGAATTTAATGTTGGTGATTGGGTCTATATGAAGGTTTCACCAACGAAGGGTGTGGTTCACTTTGGTTAAAAGGGTAAGTTGAGACCAAGATTTGTGGGTCCTTAGAGGGTGTGGAGGAAGATTGGTAAGGTGTCCTATGAGTTGGAGTTGCCTAGTGATATGGATTTGGTTCATCCGGTCTTCCATGTGTCTATGTTGAGGAAGTGTGCGGTTGACCCATTTGCTATTGTGTCATTTGATGTTGTGGGAGTTGTTGAAGACAACTTGACTTATGAATAGGTTCCAGTAGAAATTTTGGATAGAAAAGTGAAGAGGTTGAGAAACAAGGATGTAGCTTCCGTTAAGGTCTTTTAGAGGAATCAACAAGTGGAAAGTGCCACATAGGAAGCCAAAACGGACACGCAAAAGTGATATCCTTATCTCTTCCACTTTACTCAAGCCTTAGGTACTAATTCTAAGTCTCCTCTGTGATTTCAAGTCTGAAGTTTAAGCCCTCATATCCATTTGCATACATTCATATTTAAATTGACAAGTTTATGGTGATTATGACACTTATGTTGAGATTTTTGAAATGATGTTTAAGTGCATTGTTGCATCCTTGTGTGGGCAGAAATCATCTTGATTATTTTTCTTATGTATGTTTCTTTGACATTCAGGGATGAATGTTACCAAGGGGGAGAAATTGAAACGACCCTAAAAAGTGCCTGAAAATGTGCCTCAGAAGTGCCCATAATCGTAATTTTCATATATCTCAAGATTCGTGCGTGATATCAAATATCCGACATCATATTCGTGATCAGGGGGAAACATTGAGTGGACAAATGGTCTAATCCCAATTTTATATCAACCATATCAAAATTTAAATTTCAAAAGTTTGCAAATTCTAGAGACAATCCACGCCCCTAGCACAACACGGCCAGGGCGCGAATCAATGTTATTTTTGCCAATTTTTGTTTGTTCAGTCCAAGGCCTTTGGGTCTTTGGCCTAAGCCTTCCTATGCACAAATACACCTAAACTCTGTCATTTTGCAACCCCATATCATTCAAGACATTCCCCAAAACCCTTTCTAACACTTAGAAAAAATATTTCACTCAAAATCAAAGGTCCCAAACTCATTTCGTATCTTATGGAATACACTTAAGCTTCAAGTTCTCAATCAAGTCTTCATCAAGGAATTCTACAAAGGTGAGGTATGTGGGTTTCAACCATTGAGTCCTTTCACCCATGGTGCCCAACCTTCCTTTTTACATAAATTGTATGTTTCTTATTTTATTTACTTATGGGTTTTGCTTAGTATGAATTTGACTATGAACTATGTTGGAGTTTCATAAAATTATGACTATTTAAGTGTGTTTTGAGCTATGAATCTCCTGATCCATTATGTGATTTGATTAGGGGTTTTGATGTTTTTTGCATGAGGGCATTACCAAGTGTTGGTGGGTGGATTTACTTCAAGTTTTCTTGCACGATTTCACACTTGAATTGCATGGTTTTATACTAGCATTACACTCCTGCCAAGTGTTTGATAAAATGTCTGATCTTAAATTCTTGAGCTATTAATTATCCATTGCATGCCCTATGACTTGAATGACTTTATGATGATGAAAGGAAGGTATATATATGTTGATTTCATGAAAAGTATCTATAGTGTTACAAGTTGACTACACCTTGTTGAGGGGGTTCTATACCTCAATCACTATGGATGGTACAATATGAAAACCATCAACCAATTTGAAGGGTCTATACCTCAATCACCATGGATGGTAGGGTGTGACAACCATCAACCAATTTGAGAGATTGATGCCTCAATCACCATGGATGGTAGGGTGTGACAATCATCAACCAATTTGAGGGGTTGATACCTCAAACACCATGCATAGTAAGGGTGTGACAACCATCAACCAATTTGAGGGGTTGATACCTCAAACAACATGGATAGTAGGGTGTGACAACTATCAACCAATTGGTGGATTGATAGCTTAATCATCATGGATATAGGGTGTGACAACCATCAACCAATTAAAGGGTTGATACCTCAATCGTCTCTCAAAGGGGTGGTAGACCTTGAACTCCATAATGATGGTCTCTTACTACTCGTGTCATATGTTCTATATAAGCATGTTTTATTTCAAACATCATTCCTGCATGCCATGTTGCTAATATAATATCTCTTGCTTATGATTATGCATTTCGATTATGTTGCCTATCTCTTGTTGCATTGTATCCTGCGTACTTAGTACATTTAAACATATTAACGCATACTCTATGCCTATATTAAATTACCATGTAGGAATCGGAGCTCCTTACGATCATCCCACTCGTGGCTAGTTTTGATATCTTGAAGACCGCTTATGGTGAGTCCTCAAGTTCGGGGACATTAGCCTTTCTCTCTCTTGCTTACATTATTTCGGGATGCTATTATGATATTGGCTCCTTCTATGACAAACTAAATTCAACAAGGGGCCCAAGCGCCTTATGCTCCCACTCCGGCTTCTAGGGTTAGGGATTTCACTACAATGAACCCACTACAGTTCCGTGAATCCAAGACGGATGAGGATCCTCAAGAGTTCATTGATGAAGTGCAGAAAGTGCTATCTGTTATGGGGGTTAATTAAGAGAAAAAGGCAGAGTTGGTGGCCTACCAACTCAAAGGGGTGGTTCAAATTTGGTTTACACAACGGAGGTTGGAGAGGAGTGTTGATAATGCTATTCCTTAGGAGGAGTTTAAGCCCGCATTCCTCAATCGATTCTTTCTTATCGAGCTAAGGGATGCTAAAATGATGGAGATTATGAACCTTAAGCAAGGTTCCATAAGTGTGAGGGAGTATGCCCTCAAGTTAAACTAACTCTCCAAGTATGCTCCAAAATTGGTTGTCGAGCCGAGATCAAGGATGACGAGTGTGTCAAACTTGATAATGAGGAGTGTAGAACTGCAATGCTAATATATGATATGGATTTTCCCCACCTCATGAAATATGCCGACTAACTAAAGGGGGAAAATCTTAGAAAGAGAAGAAGTCGTGAGTCCAAGAGGGCTCCTTTTGAAGGTGGATTCCAAGATACCAAGGGTGGACGATTTCCTCAAGGCCATAAGTTCCAAGGCTAAAGGTCTTTCAATGCTCCTAATAGAAGCTTTTCTAATGATAACCTAAGATTCTAAGGGGGTGGTGGTGTGGTGACCAACCATATGTGCCAAAGGTGTGGTAGAAACCATAATGGCCCATGTTTGAAGAACTCTAACGCTTACTATGGTTGTGGTGAAGTGGGTCATAAGGTGATTGATTGTCCTCGTGCTCAAAACAAAGGTAGAGATGGTCGTCTAGAAGGCCAAAGTGCAAATGCGGATCCAAAGGGAAGAGGAGGCCAACAAGGGGCTGCCCCAAGGAAAAATAGATTTTATGATCTTCGAGGGAGACAAGGGGTGGATGAGATTCCCCATGTCTTAACCAGTATGTCAAAGGTTTTTTATTTTGATATGTATGCTTTGATAGACCTGAGTGCCACTCTTTCTTTTATTACTCATTTTGTTGCCAAAAAGCTTCATGTTAGTCCTGAATTGTTGTATGAACCTGATGAAGTGTGTACCCCTGTTAGTGAGTCTGTTGTTGCTAAAAGAGTCTACAGAAATTTTCCCAAATTCATTTTGCATAAAATCTTGCCTTGTGATTTTGTTGAGTTAGATATAGTGGATTTTGATGTCATTCTTGGGATGGATTAGTTGCATGCATATTATGCTTCTATTGATTATAGAATGCGTAGTGTTAAACTCAAGTTCCCTAATGAGCCCATACTTGAGTGGGAAAGTCGTGATGTGGTGGTCAAGAGTAGATTCACTTCTTACCTTAAAGCCCAAAAGTTGATTTCTAAGGGTTATCTCTATCATCTTGTGAGGGTTAGGGATGTTGAGTCCAAAGTCCTTCATACTTAGTCGGTTCTGGTGGTTAAGGAGTTTGTTGATGTCTTTGTCTATGAGCTTCTTGGTGTTCCTCTCGAAATGGAAATAGACTTTGATAGAGACCTCCTTCCTGATACTCAACCCATTTATATTCCCCCTTAGCATATGGCCTCGGTGGAGTCGAAGGAGTTGAAGGAGCAATTGAGGGATTTGTTTGAAAAGGGTATTATAAGTCCTAGTAAGTCTCCTTGGTAAGTCCTCCATTCCAGGGATGTTCCTTGTGATCTCTTGCTATGTATTAAGACTTTCTCTCTTTGATTTATGTATTGACTGAGGGTGAGCCCGGTTGCTTTGTCTTGGCCCCTTCTCTTATCTATGTAGTTGAGGTGTTGTTGGACACATTATGTATCTATGTTATGAGGTTTGACCCTATTGTTTCTTGAAGTTTAACCTTAGTCCCATTTTCCCTTGTTTACGTTCACCTTTTATTGTCATTCTACTTGCTTCCGCGACCAAGGATGTGTAATGATATTCTCTATGAGGCTTGTTTTGGGTTCTTTCAGGTTCCCCATTCGCCGGTCATGTCTACACCCTAGGCTTCAGTCGTGACATTAAAGGCCTTTGTATGAGATGGTAAAGTGGAGGTTTTCTCCCAAGGGGGAGATGGTGCCCTTAGGTACCAAGGTAGATTATGTGTGCCAAATGTGGGTGATTTGAGAGAATTGATTTTGAAGGAGGCTCATAATTCATCCTATTCCATTCACCCCAGTTCTACAAAAATGTAGAGAGACTTGAGGGAGATGTATTGGTGGGGTGGCATGAAGGAGATATTGCCAAGTTCATATTCGGATGCCACAATTCAAAACAAGTGAAAATTGAACATCAAAGGCTGGTTGGCCTAGCCCAAGATATAGAAATTCCTACTTGGAAGCGGGAAGAGATCTACATGGATTTTGTGGTTGGGTTGCCTATGACTGGGAAATCTTTTGACTCTATTTGGGTTGTTGTGGATAGAATGACAAAGTTGGCTCACTTTCTATCGGTCAACACTACTTATGGTGCCGAAGATTATGCCAAGTTGTACATTCATAAGTAGGTTTGATTACATGGGGTGCCCTTGTCTATCATTTTAGATCAGGGTGCTCAATTAACTTCTCACTTTTAGAGGTCATTCCAAAGAGGTCTTGGTACCAAGGAAAAACTTAGCACGACCTTTCATCCTCAAACAGATGGTCAAACCGACAGGACTGTCCAAACTCTTGAGGATATGCTTAGAGCTTGTGTTATGGAGTTTGAGGGTAGTTGGGATGAACGTCTTCACTCATTGAGTTTTCTTACAACAATAGCTACCACTCAAGCATTGGTATGACTCTCTTTGAAGCTCTTTATAGTAGGCGTTGTAGATCCCTAGTAGGTGGATTTTAGTGGGGTAAGTGGCTTTGCAAAGTCAAGATTTGGTCATGGAAGCCTTGGAGAAGGTGAGGTTATAAGGGAGAGATTGAAGATAGCCCAAAATAGACAAAAGTGCTATTCCAGTACGAGTAGAAGAGATCTTGAGTTTAAGGTTGGTGATTGGGTTTACTTGAAAGTCTCACCGATGAAGTGTGTAGTTCGATTTGGTAAGATAGGGAAATTAAGCCCAAGATTTGTGGGTCCTTATAAAGTTTTGAGGAGAGTAGGTAAGGTTGAATATAAGTTAGAGTTGCCAATGGAGATGGGCATGGTCCATTGAGTCTTCCATGTGTCTATGTTGAGAAAGTGTGTGGGTGAGCCAAGTGCCATAATACACATGGATATTATGGGTATTGTATAAGATAATTTGACTTATAAGGAGGTCCCGGTGGAGATTTTGGATAAACAAGTGCAGAGGTTGAGAAACGAAGATGTAGCTTCCGTCAAGGTCCTTTGGAGGAACCAACAACTTGAAAGTGCCATATAGGAAGTTGAGGTGGACATGAGAAAGTGATATCCATATCTCTTCCACTCTACTCAAGTGGAAGGTACTAATTTTTAAGTCCCCTATATGAATTCATGTTTTAAGTTTCATCCCTTATGTCATTTTGCATGCATTAAGGTTTATGTTGACAAGTTTATGGTGATTTTTGACATTCATGTTGAGATTTTTGAGAATGATGTTTAAATGCATTTGTTGCATTCATGTTGGGCTAAATTCTTCATGATTACTTTTTCTATGCACATTTCTTTGACATTCGGAGACGAATGTTCCCGAGGGAGACATTGAAACACCCCAAAAATGTGCTTTGGAAATGCCCATATTAATAATTTTCATATATCTCAAATTCCATGCGTGATATAAAAATTCAGACTTCATATTCTTAATCGGGGGGAAAATTAAGTGGGAAGTGTGTATACACCGAATTTTAGAGGACCCGTAGGGAAAATAATTTTTGCTAATTTTCAATTTCCAGTGGCTATTTGTACCCTGGTCGTGACGCGCCAGGGACATGGATTACTTTTGCAATATAGTTCGTGTCTTGTCCATATCGCACCAAGGGAACAGACCAGTATATTATTTTCCTTGGTTTTTCTATCTCGGCCAAGGGCATTGGTGTCATAGTTGCATGCCCACTTACGCGTTAAAACACCTATACTTAGCCATTTTTCACTCTATATCACTCTAAAACCTCTCTAAGACTTAACCAAATATCTCATTCAGATTTCAAGGATTTCAAGCCTAACATTGGAACTCAAGGATTCTGTTCAAGTTTCAAGTTCTCGTCAAGCTCAACTCAAGATAACCCAAGTTTGAGGTATGTGGGTTTCATCTATTGGATCCTTTCACCCATGGAGCGCAATATCCCATTTTATGAAAAATTGCATGTTTTCAAGTTGTATCATCTATGGGTATCTCTTACTATAGATTTTGATTATAAATTATGTACGGTTTTATGAAATGTTGATTGATTATGCATGTCTATCTATTTCAGGCTTATACTATGAATTGATTTTGTCTATTGAGACTATGCATGTTTTGAGATATAAAACTATGACCTATTATGAGATTTGATGAAGGATTTCTATGTATGTTGCATGAGGGCTTTACTATATGTTGGTAGGTTGATTTACATTGTGTTTTCTCATATGATTTCATAGTTGAATTGTATAATTTTGAACTAGCATTATACACCCACCAAGTGTTTGTTGAAATGTCTTGATAAGGACTCCCAAGTTATTGATGATCTATTACATGGTTTATTAGTCAAGTGACTTTATGATGATTAAGGGTTTCCATATATGTATTGAATTCATGAAAAATATCTATGGTGTTGCACGTAGACCACACCTTGTTGGAGGTGACGTGCCTAATCACCTTGTTGAGGGGGTGACATGCATCGATCACCTTGTTGGTGGTGACATGCCCAATCACCACATAAAGGGTTGGATACCTCGACCACCTTTATTTGCAGGGTGACATGCCTAATCACCACGTTGAGGGGTGGATATCTCGATCACCTTATTGGGAGGTGAAATGCCCAATCACCTTGTTAAGGGGTGCAGACCTCAATCCCCTTCCAAGGGGGTGACATGCCTTTGAATCTAAGTGGTAGCTTGCTTGGTCTACTTGGTTATGGTCCCTTCCCACACGTAAATATCTATATTGCAAGTTACATGATTTATAAGAATGTTTTTAAATGTTTTTACTATAAGCATTGATCGTGCATGCCATCTTGATAATATACTTATCCATTGCTTATGAATATGTATTTTGATTATGTTGCCTATCACTTATTGAATTGCATTATACATAGCACATTGAAATGTATTAACGCATACTTTATGCCTGCATGATATCACCATGTAGGAACCGGAGCTCCTATTGATTCTCCTCCACGTGGCTAGATAGATTGTTCAAGTTAGCTTTTTGTGAGTCCTCATGTCCGGGGACAATATCTATCTTCCCTCATGCTTATGTTTAGATTATATCTTGTATATATATGGATTGCCTATTATCATTACTATGTGGGTGAGCCTAGGTGCTTGTGTTGTCCCCCGCTAAGTTCTATGTTTAGAGGTGTTGTTGGACAAGTATGTAAGAAGGCTATAAGCTTGACTCTCTTGATATTTTTATGAAATAAAGGTTTCCGATTTTGTCCCTATGCCCTTATTTCTACTCTTTTGTTGTTGTTTAATTGCTTTCGCGACCAAGGATGTGTAATGGTATGTTGAGAGGCTTGCTTCGTGTTCCTTCAGGGTCCCCATGCACCATGTCACATCTAGACCCTAGTTTGAGTCATGACATAGGTATGACTCGTAGGACTATGGGTTGTAGACTGAGTCATAAATGTAGAACTAACTGCAAGCATGGAAACTACGAAAAGAGTTTAAACTATGGCTTGTAAATGGTTTTGTCCGATAAGATCCTAGAAAACCCCAAGTTGCTGGACCTACTTACGAGGGGCAACTATGGTTCATGGATTAATTCACAGGTCATAGAAGACCCTCATCCTATACAAATACAGCACCCTAGATTTTATAAGCTTATTTAATGGATTACACTAATGACCATAAGACCAAAATCATAACCAACAATAATGCATGTCAATTATAAGCAGTACTGAAGCAAGAATTCACGCATTCAACACATTTTAACCAAGTTACCCGACACCTCATATGTGTAAACAATAAAATCAGCCCCTAACTAGAAAGTTCCTTATTAACATAACATTCCAACCACCACTGAATAGCTAATGTTCATGCTATCATTCACACACACGCAATCACATGCCAATTTTCAATCAAATAGTGCAATTTACTTTCGATGAGAAGTGACTACATGATTTCAAACAAGGGCATACAAATACTTTGTGGCATATTATATTAATTTCACTTCGGCCTATGCATGGTTCAATTTCAAAGGCCACTAAACAAAATGTTTAAAGCATGTGACATATCCCATGAATAGGCAACAATAACTATTAGCCCTTAGAAATTGGAATACTATTCCCAATAATAATTCGACCTATTGACACAATTTTTGGTAATATATATAAATTAAAGCCAAGAACATACCAGAAGTTGATCAAGAAGTCTAGAAATTGCAAGAGATAATGGAGAAAAGGGGAACCCAAGGTGGCTAGAGAATAGCCAGAAGTTGGCCAAAAAATATAGAGGTGGTCAGAGACTTGGGGAAAAAGGAGGTGTTTGAGTATTTTTGGAAATTATGGCAAGTATAAGGGGTAAATGATTTTACTCCTCTTTTAAATCATTGATCGGGTCTGGTTAAAATCAAGTGCAAGTCCTACGAAAGCTTGACTATGGGCTGTAAGAGATTTTACCGCCCATAGTTCATGGTTTCATAGTTTACCTGAATCCTAATTTAGGGAGTTTGGTAGTATGGACCTATCTACGTGTCGTACATAGACATACGACCTGTATGTTGGACCGTAGATGCCCTAACACTTAGCAAGTTCTAGAAATGTTTTCTATTGTCCATGATCCCCATTCATGGCATGTAGTTTTATCTATAGGCCATAAAGTTGACTCGTGGATTGGAGTGTACAAAACATTGATTTTTGGAAATGAGTGTACGAGTCAATGTATGAGTCGTGATGTGAACGTGGCTCATGGAACTTATCGTGGAATCAAATTCTCTCACTTTCCAACACTGTTTTGCTATCTTAGCCTTGTTCACATATCCTTATAGAAAAAACGGTTACCCTATTAGCCAAAATGGTTACCCTATAAGCCACCAGTCCTTGAGTTCAAAATTAGAACCAAGAACAAGAAAAATTTTAACCTACAAGTCCAAAAAGCTAAAAATAATACAAAAACATAAATGATACATCAAATATCTTAGGTTGCCTCCCAAGTAGTTCCTGATTTATTATCATGGCAAGACATGGGGAACTTGGTTATTCAGTCTTGACAAAGTGCCCAGAGTTCAATCCTCACAGTATCGAGCCTCTTCATGGACTGACAGATGTTGAAGATGCCTTTTTCATCATTCAATTGAAACTTGAGTTGGCCTAATTCCATATCTACCAGTTCTTCCTAGTAGCTTTGAAGGTCCTTCCAAAGATGATTGGGACTTCGAAGTTAACTTTGCAATCTAGGACTATGATGTCTGTGGAGAATATGAATTTTTCCATTTTGATGAGAATATCATACAATAATATCACCATAGGCTTCTTCACCGTCCTGTCAGCCACCAGCAACCATATTTGTTTTGGTGTAGAGGCTCCCAATCCTAACTTCATGAATGTTGCAAGAGGCATGAAATTGATATTAGTGCTTAAGTCACAAAATGTCTTTGCAAATTTCACACATCCAATGATGCAGGGTATTGTGAATGCTCTGGGATCCTATTTCTTTTGCACCAAGGACCTTATTGGTATTGTATTAAAATGCAAAAGCTCTCAAGAGAGCTCTTGGCTCACATTTCTCTTCTTTGCAACTACATTCTTCGTGAAATTTGCATACCTGGGTATCTTCTTTAATGGCTCAATGAGAGGGATGTTGATGGAAAGCTGCTAAAACATGGAGGTGAAGTGCTGAAATTTATGTTCCTTTTCTTGTTTTTTGTGTCTCTGAGGGAAAGGAGGGGGAGGTCTAAGTATGGGTTTCAACTTCTGTTGCATCACCACTTCATCACTCGCCCCATCTTTGGTGCTAGCATCTCCGGTCTCTGCATCCCTCATGAGCCTCATAAATATCAATTGGCATCAGTGGGTCAATGGTCTTCTTGCCACCATGTGTCATTACTACCATGCATTGCCCCTCATTTTTTAGATTCTGCACTGTGTTACTAGGCAATATACCTTTCTGACACTGGTTCTACTGAGTCGACATTTGACCAAACTATTGCTCCAGTTGTTTGATAGCAACATAATAAGACTCAATTTTTTGATTAATGTTGGAGATGTCAGATTTCATCCTCTTCAAGCTCTAATCCTGAGTGATAGCTTCTTCAATAGTCTATCAAATATCTCCTCAATTCTCGAACTACCATCCCAGAATCATGATTTCTTGGTGGCACATACGAACGATTTCTGTAACTATCTCATGTCACCAATAAGTATCTCTATCTTGGCCCCTGATCCTGTATAGTAGACTATTTTTATCTTTGAAAGATCCATCTCAATTATAATTCTGACCTTTAATTCCCTGACTTTAGAACCAATAGTCCTGATTGGACCCTTTGGTGTTGGTCCTAAAAGCCCCCATCTAATCACTGACAAAGCAAGTGTCCTCCTCATATTAAGGCTCCTCTTGTTGATGATTGACTATATTCACGTGCTTTTCACCCTACTTCATCAACAAACTCCATATTAGTACAAATCTGAGCCAGCTTTTGCATCATCTCCTCATTTATTTTTGCTTGCTCATAATTAGTATTAACTGAGAAAGAGATGTTAGTCATCCGTGAGACCTCGTGTTTCTCATCTTCCATATATATGTATATTTATATAGAGGGTGGCATATCATATAACACATATATGATTTTGGATAGAACCTAAGGATAGTAAGGTTTCCAATAATTGGTAATGTCAACGACACAAAGTTTTAGGTCAAAGGAATACTCTAAATACACATTTGGGATTAAAGAAATGGACCGAGTGACACCTCGCCCTTTTCGGAAGGTCTAAATTAGTTTTCACTTTTCAAGAGAGACTAAAAGTGTATAATTTCCTAATAATGGATTTTTAAAGGTTGTTTGAATAGCACAAAGGTAATACATTAAGTTGTGGAATCAAGAAAGTTGCAAGATAAAGGTTGGCCAAATTTACCGTAAGTTTCTTTAAGAAATCCTTCTTAATTTTAGGTCAAATATATAAGGCCACATCTCCTAAAATATAAGGAGTTAGAAGGTCCATATATATCACATCAAAGATATACGAGTCTAGTCTGCAGCGTAAAAAACCTCGCATCAAACTGACTTCAAAATAAAAAGTTATGATAGATTTATTATGACTACTCAAGAAAGTAATCGGGTCATGGGCTAGGTCGGGTCAAGCCCAACTTTATGTTGGCTAATTTAGCCTTTTAAAGCTAAAAATGAACCATTTTCGTCCCAAAATAGTTCATAAGCTAAAGAGAGAGCTCCCAAAAGTTCCCTAAGTGATTTAGGTAAGTTTATCATGCTTTTACCATTAAAATTCACCCCCTGCCTATAAATATGTGTTTTACCCCTTGCAATTATTTTCCCCTCCTATCAATTGTGTTTGGGGTTATCTTTGAGCTGTAAAAAAGTGATGTTATTTCTGTTTTTTCTTTTTTTGCAGCTATTGTGCTCAGGTAATAATTTTAGGGCTCTTTTATAGTAATTTTTATGAAGTTCTACAAATGTTTCGTAGCGTAAATGTTATATGGTAAATCTGATCATTAATGATAAATTCTGGACTATTTATAAGTGTCTTTAAGCTGCGTTTATATAGTTGTGGCAAAGCTTAGGACGTAAGGAACAACTCTTATGAAGGGACTTTTGGCAATAGGACGTTCGTTGGGAAGGTATGTTAAGGCTAAGCTTTGTCCCTCCTTTTAGGACGAAATCCGAGAAGTTTCCCAAAACCGCAAATGCAATATTTTACTATTCTATTGCTAGAAAGACCTTTTATGAAAGGTATTGGGATTGCTGCTGAGTTATTTTCATGATGGTATTAGGTTGAAATTCCATTCATTCGCTTAAACTAGACATTCAATATCTATATATCATTGTGTCGGTTTTCCTAGCTACCTATCCATATGTTCGAGGTGTTTCTCTTCTTTGTGTAGTATCATTATAATAAATGTAGATTAAGAAGGGAATTTATTATTCATAATTAGTCCTTCTTCTATACAAAATATATAGTTAAAGGACTTAACCAACAATGCATTGATTTCCAATAATCTCTAGCGTAATGCTCTTATGTGAACTACTAAGGTAATTCTGTTTAAATACTTTCTTTTTCTAATTGAATTGGAACCAAGTATAAGCATTATGTAAAGCACCTTTTTGAACATTTTTATAATTAAGTTCTCATTCTAATTGTTGAGTCAAGTTGTCAAACTTATTCAAAAGACATGTAAGATCCCGCGAGTCATGGGTATCTATTATGACGATGATTATGATGTTATGAGGATAAGTGCATCAATAAGCCAAGATTGGCTAAATTTATGCTATGACCTACTATGTGCATTCAATATTTTATATCAGACATAACATGTTATCCATAGACTTCGATCTATAATCTGAGGTATGGGGCCTATTTGCCTAAATGATTATATATATGCATATGGTACAGATGGCCATAGGTTGGAAAATATGGTACCGGTCAGCATCCAGAAAGGACTACCATTGCTAGCATTTGTTTGGGTATCTCATGCATATGCATCTATATATATGTAATCTCGGCATGCGATACTCGAGCATACCATGCATATTTGATCACTAGGAGGTTGATTATTGACCATTAAGGTTACTTGAGTTTTGGTTACAGGTGGTATTTGTACTACCCTTTTTGCTATTGTTATCTATAGTCTTACTTTCTGCCTTACGTACTAGTACATCTTTATGTGTACTGATGTCCCATTGCCTAGGGCCACTGCATTTTATTTCATGTGTGCACGTAAGGTATGGGATCTGATTGACCCCTCCACTAGGAGCCTATTTCAGCTGTGAGTTGGTAAGCTCCAACCTCTTCCTGGTGCTTTCATAGGATTCTTACACTTGGCTGTATAGCTAGGTATTGTTGAGGCCCTGTCCTGACAGTATTAGTGGTTCTTTTAGAGGCTATTGTGGACATGTTATTTTGGGTTGGTTCTCTTGTGCCTTTCAGTTTCCACTTATAGGATTGGCATACATTTAGTGCCTATACATCTATTGTTGCACCCTAGTCGGTTACCTAGTACTTTATAATTTTTGTTTACCTATCTTGATGTACATGATTTTTTCTTGACCAGGCCATAACCTAAGCAGTCCAGACTTAGTGTTTAAAACATTATGCTATCCGATTTTCTCCGAGTCCCTAATTTAGTTAACCAGAATGTTTAGTTGGTTACTCGGCCAATAATAGTATAGAATACCACTCGTGCATCCCCTCTTCTTAGGGACTGAAAAACATGGTATCAGAGCCATATTGTGTCCCAACGATCCACAATGCCATGTCTAGTAGAGGCTTACTTATGGTTATGTTGTGCACCACACTTATAGGAACATATGAAATCTAAATCGTGCTTTGTCAATTTCATTTAGTGGGCTACTACATTCAGGAAATGGTACAACATGTGATATGTATGAATGCGAGAAAAGGTACCAGTTTTTCCTTGCTTGGTCAGGGGGATATATTTCTCATGGAGGCACACAGTGAGTCTCCAGTACCCATAGTACCTCATTTGCTAGTATCTATTGAGGTCCAAAGAGAATTAGTACCCCCAACCCTACCAAATACTGGGAAGTAGGGTTGACAGAGGTTGTTCAACTACTGACTAAGATGGTTTCTATTCATGAGAGACAACTAAAGGCAGGAGCAAATGCTAGAAGGATCAAACAAAAAGCTCAAAGGTATGAAAGTTTCTTCACTTGGACTCTCCAGTATATACAAGGTCCAACCCACTAAATCCACAAGACTTTATAGACCATATGCATAGAGTATTGAGGGTGATGCATGCCTCTATCACCGAACAGTGGAGTTGGCTTCTTTTCGACTACGTGATGTTGCCATCTTGTGGTATGATGTGTGGGAGAGATCCAGTTAGCCTGATGCTTCGCCAGCAAAGTGAGAGGACGTCTTTAAGGCATTTTTAGCCCATTACTTGCCATGGGAGGTTTGGGAGGCCCGTCTTGGCCATTTTATCAATTTGAGGCAAGGGGATATGAGTGTTAGGAATTATAGCCTTAGGTTTAATTCTTTGGAAAATGGGCAGCCAAGGCCTATAAACTTTCAGACACATTTAGGCCCAAGTGTGAGGGCCAAGTTGTTGCCTCACCAGCTTATTAATATGTGGTATTATGTGGTCAAAATATCAAAAGAAAGTTGGCCAAGAGACTCTTTAAAAAGGGCTCAAAATAGCTCCTTAATTCATTTCACTTTGGAGCAAATGCACCTAGCTAGCAGGTGTATTAATTAAATTGGAAATACTTAGGTCAGTAGATGAAAAAAGGCCAAAAATAACATAAAAATAGTATTCTAGTTGAACAAGTAATGTGCTACTTTTTGTAGCAGCAATCAATTTTGATACTTGTTATAATAATGCAAGCTGTTTTGGAATTTGCGGTATCCTCTTCCCACAGCTAGTTAACTATTTCCTCCGTCCATTTTTAGTTTAGTCATCTACTTCCTCCGTCCAATTTTATTTGATCTCTATACTATTTTCAAATGTCTAATAATACTTGTTCACTTTATGAAATCAATAGACAATAAAGACTCTTTTTTTCTCAAAGACTCTTTTTTTCTCTTTATTTCACTTCACAAAGCAGCCTACACAACCTTCTAGGTTTCTTTAAAGAAACCTGAACCTTGAAGGCTAAGGTAAGTGAAAATATCCATGTATTGGTTATATTTATCCCATGACAAACAAGAAATATATGCTAGTTGTGCTTGCTGAAATTTTGGACAGCATGTGTCCTAAGGATTGTTGTGAACTTTTCTTGTTGTTCAAGAGGATTTCTCTTCTTGGTTGGCTGAATTATGAAGTAAGACTTATATTTTTAATAAAGTTTAGTTTGTTAGTGATGTAACTTAGCTGCTGCACCACTTTTACAGTCAGCAAAAGTGAGTTCTTATAGGATATCGCAATGGTGTTCTTAATATGAACCTGTGGGCTAATGGATGAGAGGCTATTGCCTCACATCCTTAATGACTGATTTGGTACTTTTCTTAGACTGTTTAAGGCAGTTTTATGTATAGATGTGTTGTTGACAGTTTGGGTAAAGTTGAAACAGGTTTAGAATTATCGACGTCAAAATGTGACAAAGGGATGTAATATTATGCCGCCTATTTGTATATTACATAGAATTGTTATGTATTGTGCTTTGTGGGTTGTTGTAAAACTTTTATGGCACTAGAATGGGCTGCACATGATATGTATATAAGAATGTGCATTAGAAAATATGATTAGGGGCGGAAAAGTTGAAAGAATACGCTCGGGTTTATAAATACCCACTTGCTGCCCGTATGTTGTTTTTTATGAGATTGGGCTGCCAAGATGTATCTATTGGTTGCTAATGCTAGTTTTGTACCTACTATATTGTAGATAAATATTTCTAGGAAGGGAAGATTATCACGAGGTAATAGTGAGGTCATACAGCAAGTTAAGTAAGGCTACTTGACTTCATATTATTTAGCATGAAACATAGATCCCTCCTTGGCACATAAAGGCACTTATGAACTCTGACACAACTATTAACCATGTCTCAACTCTTTCACATGTTCATATGCTCCCCTACATAGTCACCTTTAAATCTGCATACATACTTGGATACCAAGATACACAAGTTCGTTCTACTAAATAAAGTTCATG